>PVHY01001052.1:154287-177662 GCA_004024945.1 Uropsilus gracilis | reverse complement strand
AAAAGGAAAAATACATGTAACTGCATAGAAAGAATCACATTCTCATACTACTTGAACACACTAGCAGTGATCAAAAATAATGAATTGTGGAACGGATCCCAGGATTTAATGGAAAAACACCCTGTACAGAAAAATCATGCTTCTAACTTCACTGAATCCAGTACTGAACGTGCTTCTTTATATTCCTCGGCTTCTTCCAAGTCTTTCATTCTCTAATATCCGCAGAAGATCAATATATGCAGCTTCCAACCTACGCTGGCAATCGAGGATCATCTTCCAGGACTCCTATAGGATCTCTGCCTGCTTTTTAATAGCGTAATTTTCACCATCTTCAGCTTTCGCTTTTTTCAATCCTTTCTTCTTGTTGTTTTGCTTCTTTTTCATATATCACTTTTCCTTTGACTAATAGCTTCACCACCCAGTTTTGATCCTGATATGCCTCATGCGGGAATGAGCATGGTCCCTCGAGCACCACGGGAAGGAGGGGCGGAGAGCTGAGGAACCCAGGAGTCAAGAAGCCTATCATAAGGCAGGAAGAACATCCAGAAGAGAGGCTTCCTCAGAAGCCTCTTCCTTGTCGTTGGGGACCCCTTCTGCTCCTTGACATTCCAGTCTCATAGCAAAAGGTATAAATCCTGAGATTGTCCCATTTACCTTGGAGTTTACAGTCATCTAAATTCTCTGTACTTATGTTGTTGGTATTTTTCTCTCTCTGATCTATGCCAGTTGGTTTGGTCTTCTAGTACCAGAATAACCTAAGGGGTGAGGTTATATTCCCCACGCCCCAACATTGGTTATAAAAGTGTTATTCAGAAATTAGAATTTTTAGAAATTCTGAAGCCTTTCAAAGTTCTGTGTTATCATATTTTTTTCATAACAACCACATTTCATTAACCAATGTATTTATAAACAAAGTGTAGCTCATTTTACAATAGGCAAAATCCTTCAACCTACATCACAATTATATGGCTTTAATTTCTTTTTAACTTAGTACAGTTTTATGGAATTCTTTTGAAATTGTGATACTGAAAATTCTGCATCTTTTCTAAAACAAAAAAAATTAAATCTATTTCTATACAAAATTACTAAAAATTTTAATCAATAAGTTTATTTTTGCTGGTATGTATTAATGTCTTTAATGAAATATTTATATAAACTAGAGAAAAAAATCGTTGAAGGATTTGATGAATCACAGCTGTAACAGACACTTTAAAGAGAACATTAATTCAGAAGATTCCTTCCTAGCTTATTTCTCGTATCACCCAATTGAGTATTGAATAGCACTATGGTATTACTCATTCTTAAAATTTTTATAAAAGAGCCAATGTGTCTACTATGCTTTGCCACGTGGGTATTTAAAGTTTTTCAATTAAGAACTAACATTTATCATTTTCACGAGCACACTCATGGGTCCAGGCACTTCTAAAGAGCATTAGAACAATTAATAAGATAAATCCTGTCAAAAATAAACTATCAAGCAGTTGACAAAAGGAACCCTTGCTTTGAAGCTGGAAAAAAATTGCTTTTCACTACAAGATATGTCTTAAGTATCTGTTTCATGTTTCCTAAAACGTTTCATGTGAACCTTTCTTTTCCTAGAGCAAAATTTGAGATAATGTAATTTATTGTCATACATTAAACATATATTTATTCATCTCTTTGATGTCTTATTTTTTCTCTCTGAGGTCTTTGGAAACACTGAAATAGTGAAACCAATTCACTATTACTATGGATAATGGAAAAGATGACAGAACTTGCAAAAAGTGAGGTGACTGGGAGGGAGGTGAAGGAAGAGGCAGAGAATAGGGGAAAGAGAAACGGAAAATTGCAAACCAACTCTTCAGTTTGATAGCTCTCTTCTGAAGAGTTGGTCTTCAGGGCCTTAAAATAGAAAGTTGACCTCAGGTAAATATTATATATATATCAATAGAAATGTTCTTTGAGTCTAGCATAACTTTGTGAAACCCAGTTCAAACCCAGTTCAAAAGCAGGCTTTATAGTGGAGAATGGAGAAGTCATACCAAGTACCTCTCTTGGGTGTCATGAGCTTTTGGAGGCAGATTCTTTTACATATCTATATTGTCCTCATGACAAATGGATTGGAAGCTCCTATCCTGATATACAGAGTAGGGACTGAAGATCAAAAAAGTAAAATTAGATCCTAAGTGACCGTAGTGGCATAGTTGAACTTAAATCTGTTCTTCCTAAAGCTCACGATTCTCCCATTACAGACATCTTTTTGCTAAAACATCAAAGATCTGTTCTCTCTCTAAGTAGAAAAAGTAAGCAAGGTAGACAAAACAATCTTTTTAGAGATTTAATGCTTATGTTTTACTGACAGATGCCTACCTCTTTTATGCTAACTTCTAAATTGTACGCTTTATTTTTACATTTTAAAAGGATTGTTAGGAAAAGGAAAGAAGACACTTGCACACCCGAGCAGGCAGGAAGAGCTGCTGCTGTTGCTTTGCAAAGGGAAAAGTCTGTGAAAAGAAACACCTGCAGTGTCACAGGAAGGCAGAAGAGCTGCCTAGATTGTACATTTTAATAAGATCAACATTTCTTATGTCTTTTATTCAATTCTTAACTCAATCAGCAGCACAGAAAGGAAGTTGCTGTGAGAAAATATTGCAAGCCTTAATCTTCTAAGTCATAAAATCAGTGAGGAAATATACCCAAGCGGAACAAAGATACAAATCGGTAAATTTAGTGAGATAGCTAAAATGAGTCATTGATCATCTAAATTCACGGCTCTGTTATCTCTGTTTGGATCATAGGCAACTTTGAAACTGATGACAGGTCAGAAGATATACATTCACAAGACTTTCATAGGACTTAAGGACACCACTTAAAGTTTACTGGGGTTCACAAACCATACTCTGTATTATTCAGAATGCAAGTTTCAATTAAATATGAAAATGTTTTTACATTTCAATTAAGAACTTCTCAGGTATCTACTCTGTGAATGCAAACATAAATAGCAAAGTGTGACTGGTGGTGGCTGCATAACTTTCCCCTGCACCCATAAGTGTAGAGCGTTACCTGGGGCCTTGAATCACAAATCCATACATCCTAAGGCAACCTCATTAAAAGGAGGTCCAATGAGGATGTTGCTGCAGAAAACATTAAAAGTATCATTTCTCTCAAAAGTCCAGGGAAACATACCCTCATATGAGGGCATTTGCAGTTGTTAATGTCATGTTCACCTATTAAATGAAAAGCTATCCTAATTATTTCATGTAAATTGATACACAACAGGGCAGACATGGCCCAAGGGTCCACAGCCTGGCAGTGTGCCCCCTTCTCCACCCAGGCATCAAATGTACTATGTACTGGTAGTACCCACCTAAAGGAGAAGGACGTTGAAGGAATTCACCAACTACCCCTCTTGCCACCAAAACTGAGAAGCAGCCAAAAAAAGTTTTTTAAATAAAATAAAATAAAACAGTCTGGAGAAATAAGAGGGGGCATGATGAGGACGCAAGACAGCCACAGCCACAAGAATTTAAAAAACAAGGATGGTGATGAATAAGGCAGGACATGTTAACCAACTCACCAGGCCCTGTGCACATTCTTATGTCAGAAAAAACTGCCAAAAATTGGGGTAAAAGCAGAACACTTTAGGAAAGTGAAACTGGTGAGCTAAATTAGTTTGCTTTCGCCTATTGTTGTTACTTAGCTTTTGAAATTTTTATACAAAGTGTTTATTATTTAATATCACCGACCCAGTAAAATGGTTCTACCCTTGGCTCTGAAACCAGTTTAGTCTGAAAATCAAGAACTTGTCTCTGGGACGTGGTTTGCACATGAAGAGATCTAACAGGACTCTTTCAGAGTTTCAAAGGTTCTAAGAATCTGTAATGCACTGCAGATACATATGGAAAATTTTCCAGTGGTACAACAAAAACAGGAAATAGGAAACTTCTGCACCAATTAAGATGAGGACTATACTCTGCCCCCTCCCTGCCTGAAGTAAGGGGGATAAGGAGAAGTCAGCCAGGATAGAGTTAGGTGTCTGAGTGGATTTTTTGAATCCCTTCTAAACTTAAATTTGAAAGCTTGTGACATGGCAAGACAGAAAAGTTTACAAAACAGTTGCTTCCTGACATCATTATGTTTTGGTTGAGGATGGGGGAGTTTGTTTGTTTGTTTGTGGGTGTTTTGATTTGTTTTGTTTTTTGTCCTAACTTAGCAGCTCCAATCATTCCCACCCCTTTCTGATATCATGGCTGGGGCTTCACAGGTTCAGCACTGTCAATTCTCTGAACTGCCTCACAGCTCAGGATTTTTTCATAACCAGGCAAATTTGGCATCTTTTATTTCTTTAAGGTACTTCAAGAAAAGCAACCTTATTGTGACAACTTACACTAAGACATGAATGTCCAAGAAACAAACCTTTAACGTCCCCAAGACATTTGCATTTTTAAATAGCAACCCGAAGAGAGGGAGGGTAGAAGGGAACTTTTAAACTAGGAGGATGTTAGAGAAAATAAAGTTTATAAAGAAAATAAGCCTTTACTTGTAGAGATATCGGAGTACATCAGTACTCAGTATCCCAACAAATGTGCTGGAATTAGAATCCTATACCTGTTTTGCATGATTCCTTTCCATCTTTTTCTGAATCTGGAGTTCTAAAGACTCCTTCCTGAACCCTTCCTTGTCAGCATGACAGCTTCTATGGGAAATGCTGTGCTTCAAGCAGGGGAGATAAGGGATAAACATTTGTAATTGTCTGTTATTTATAAGCCAAGAATTGTTTATGTTCATAAGAGTTCTAAAATTCCATTTCTAAAATTGTGACTAATAGCTCCTATCTCAAATATCATGTTATTGTTTAAAAAGCAAATCAAGAAATGGCAAGCATCCCTCACTGAATTGTTTTACTCTTATATTGTCTATGTTCTTTGAAAAAGTCAAAGGCAGAGGAGGAAAATCAAAAATTGAAAGAAATTTCTAATACTTGATTTAATTAACAATTAACAAGCACACAACTCAAGAACTTACCCATATTGCCATATCCCCTTTCTGCTTTTTTATTGTTGTTATTTTGCTTTTCTTTCAGTTTAAGAAACATGACATTATAACATATGAGTTTCTAGTGTGCATCACTGAAAATTATCATATGTATATACTATTTTAAATGTTCCACTAAAAGTTCAAATCTATCTTTTACCAGGCCACCCTACCCTTTGTTTTGATTTACACAATCCTTCTCCCCTTCCCTTCTAGTAATCACTAATTGATTTTATAGTCCACAAATTAATTTTTTTGTTTAGTTCGTTTCCTCTACATTCCACATGTAAGTGAAATCATACAGCATTTGTCTTTCTCTAACATATTTCACTAAGCATTATATCCTCTAGGACCATCCATGTTACTGCAAATGTCAGGAATTAATCATTTTTTGCAGTTGGATAGAATTCCATTGAGTATATATACCACATAGCCGTTAGCCATTACTCAGTCAATGGGTATACTTTTATGAAAACAAGATTTGTGATTTTTAAAAAACTACTCAACATTGAAAAGCTTTGACTTGTGTATATATGTGCATATATATATACATACATATATCTATATGTGTATACATGCAGACATACACAAATAGCAAAGGAATATTTTTAATCTATATATTTTATTACCCAATTTACTTGTAATCCTCTTTATGAGAATGCTAACATTTAAATACTACTGGTCATAGAAGATTTATAAAAGCAGCAAATGTTAACATTGTGCCAAAAACAAAAGCTACAGTTTCCAGAACAGTTGTGATTTGAAATCTGACTCAGTCTGTAATTTAGCAAAGATGATTTCTACTATAGGCCATCAGAGCAGTAACCTAAACATCAAACAATTTATTGTGTTTCCAAATATTTGAAATTGTCCTAGTCTCAACTATTAAAAGGTCTTCCACTACTGGATTAGCAAAAGGTGAAGCTGCTAGACAGGAAACTGTAGGTGGTGGAGATCTCATCAAAGACTTAAAAGATGACAAAATAGATTTTTTGTGATAGTCTATCTTTTTTTTTTTTTTTTAGGATTTCATCTTCAATGATAGGAGATTAAGGAAAATTTTTGCCAGTAGGAAAAAATAGTTTAAAAAAGGAAAGAAAAAGAGGAAAGATCCCAAGGTTTCCCCTTGTCTGTGGAGAAAAAAGGTGTCTTTCTTTACTTGTAATCCTCACCTTAACATTGGGCTAGATCAGCATTTAGTGAACACTCTTTTCTCCAACAGAACCTCATGCTCTGAAACTCACACCATGAGCACCAGTAAGACACATTTTCTCTGCAAATCCTAACACAAGTTGAATCAAGGAGACAGAACTAGATAGCACAAAAGAGCGTAAAGTGAAATAGAGCTGAATTCCAGTCTCACTTTGTGGTTTTTTGTTTGTTTGTTTGTTTGTTTGTTTTTAGCTATATGGCCAAATGCACCTAAATCTCAGTTTCTACATCTGTATAATGGAGATAATGAAGCCTATTTCAATAGGTTGCTAGTGAGTTAATACATGTGACACATCTAGCATATAGTTGTCAAGATGTTGTCCTTATAAGAAGGACACGGAGCTTCAATTTACCCTGATCTTCTCTACTATAATTTGTGAGGGTTCATGCCTTTTGTGCATAGGACTGATGTGAGTAAAGTGTCATATGATAGAGTAACTGAGACACCCTTGTCAGCCTCCTTAAATAAGTAATATTCTGAATAGGAGCAGGATAACAGAATACTAGTTTTCAACCTTTACCTAATATGTTAATGTTTTAAAATATTAACAAAATGTGATGAAAAGAGTACAGAATTTGCTTCCTTTTGATTGTCTCCCATTAGAAAACCTGGATGAAAGCCCAGTTCCACCAGCTATTAGCTAGATGACCCTGAATAAAGCTCATTTGAACTTGGAACATCAGCTTCCTAGTATGTAGAAATACTTTAATGATATTTCAGGGCTGTTATGAATATGATAGTGTATATAAAGGAGTTGTGTAAAATATACCATTCTAGACAAATGTAATTATATATGGTACAAAAATTAAAGTTATTCAGCAATGGTATTCATCAAAAATACTCTAATCACAGAATATAAAGCACAGCTTTCTTACAAAGCTCATCCAAAACAATTTATATAAAGAAATGTCTTATTGACTTCATTTTAAGAGAATATGGATATGGATCAGACCACGTGACAGAAGTATTTTTTATATATATACTCATACACACACATATGGTGGTAAAGAGTGGTAAAGAGCTGATAGAATTATATATCAACAGTTGAGTTACAACAGTGTTCTGCCAACCCAAAGACACATACTTGATAAAGTATAAAAAAGTTTTAACAATTCAAATAAGTACTTTGGTATTTAGATTTTTATATTCAAAACACATTACAGATAATGCCAAACTTAAGCAGTGTTTATTGCATGCCAAAAACTATTCTAAGTGATTTTTTCATTTTATCCTCCAGATAAATGCTAAGCCTGAATCCTAAGATGCAAGTACTATTATTATCCCAATTTTAAAGATAAAGATATTGAAGCATAGAGAGGTTAAATGACCTGCCCAAGGATATATAATCAGTAGCATCCATGTTGATATCTATCACATAGTTTGCCAAGTCTGGATTTAAGATAGAAAAAAAATTCAGAGGTCTTGAAAGGAGTGAATTTTATTTGAAATTACTATAATGTTGGCATGAAGGCAATTATGAGACAAAAATGAAAAATTTGAAAGAGTACCTGAAAATCAGAGATAAATTTATTTTTAAAATGTCCTACTCTGACTAAAGAAGGTTGGAGACTTGAAAGTTATCATATGTGTATGTATATATATAAATATATATTATATATAATATGTATTATAAAATATTTATATAAATATATGTATTATGTACATACAAATATATACATTTATAAATATATACAATATATGTATATATACACATAACTTTATATATATCTGAAACTATATATATACATATACACATATTGAAATGTATGCACTTTTGAAATAAAATATTTGGAATAACAAAGACAGCTAAGTTGCATTGTCAATGAACTCAATGTTTCTGAGTTTATTCACAGAAATATGAGATAATGGATGTGAAATGGAAGAACAGCCATCAACCCATGTAATACCCACCCAGGAAATAACCCAGTCACGTGCAATAAAGCTCCATCTCAGAAGTGCCCGACATGACTGCCTGACAGGTTTTAACTTCTCCCCAGCAAATCAGACTTGACTCACATGACAACAGATGGCCAGCCTAATGAAGGCAGAGCCAACAGGAGGGAACAGTTTAAGAATTAAGTGTGAAGAAGAGCCAAAAATTTTAAATGAATGTTGTTAAGCTCATACGTTGGCTCTAATGATAAGAATTTGTGTGAATGACTTCAAACTTTAAGATTCTCTCAACATTACTAATTCCATATACAATATCACCCATCTGCAGAGAAATTGACATGTTTTAAATAGAATTATATGTGAATCTTAGTTATAAATTGGCATATACTTCAGTAAAAATATATCGGACACAACCCCTTTATGTTTTATTAGCTGTGACTGAGGAGTTTCCAGAGATTATTAAAACACTGGGAATCATGTTGTGTAGTTCTTCACACAGATGTTCAGTGAACCCAGTGATTTACTGATAATTGTCTTCCAGCTTTGGATTTTTACTTTGCTTTTAAATTTTTATTATGTACTAATGTTATAGAAACTCTTGCTGAACACCTTCAAAAAATAAAACCAAAGACATTTTTCTTTGTCTTCTAATCTTAAAGCATTATCTTGTTTACCACCAGAGAAAAATGAAGATTTCTAAACCATTTAGAACTAACAAATGAATAATAACAACATAATCTTGAAAAGTTTCAAAACAAACTTCAAAGCGAAGTATCCTTTCAAAGGAGAAATATTTCATGAATATTAGGTAATGATTATTTCTATAAACCATTTGCTATACTTCACAAGACGAATGGTTCAAAATAAGCATAATTTAATTAAGAGAATACTTTTAGAGTAATTTTAGAGAGCAATTTTACAATTTCATAACATGAAATAAATTATAGTTTCACTATTTAAAAGAATAAGTCATTTAATAAAGCAATAATTAAGCATGTGCTGTAATTTTTATATGATTGAGGTAAAAGTGATTCTAGAATTTCAATGTGAGTATGGCCACAAAAGCTCAGTGACCCTGGCTATTGATGTAGTATGATCTCTTGTGATTACAGATAGCACTACAGATGTTAGGAAGAGCTAACATGAGCTAGGTGTTTTTATGCCTGTTCTCAGAGTTATTGCTTTGGTTTGACTTATCACTAGAGCAAGTACAGGGTGTTTTGTATACTTTTTTTCCTAAAACCCTAATTTATGACATCATAAGTTGATAAAAATTTGCTTTGAAACTTTCATTACAGTCAAGAAGTAAAGTTGGGCAAGGGTCAGGGGGAGTCAGTGGCAAAATGCAGATTGGAAAAGAAACAGATATTGGTCAAAATGGTTTTGAAAGCTGTCCCAAGAATTTGGTCTTTATCCTGAGCACTTTAGCTTAGTGGTATAGTCATTAGGCATTTTAGAAAAAATACTCTAGCAGAAGTCTAAAAATATATATTAAGGAAAAATAAAACTAGAGACAAATGAATATCAAGCCAGATATGAAGAGGGAATAGGATATATTACAGGGAAGTCCAAGTGTTAGGATCTGTCACATGCCAGTTTGGAGATATAAGCCCAAGGAGAAACAACTCCTAAGGTTTTAAGAGAACCATTGTAAGGAAACGTACAAACATAATTGTTCTGGTGTGTCCCCACAATTCTACTCAGAGAATGGCATTCAGTCAGCTGGTTTCAAAATATAGTGCCTGTTTTGTTGTTACTTTGGAACTCAAATCACCAACAACTGATACTTTGTGCTCTGCACAAATGCAACAACACCATTCTCAAAAAACCACAGTAAATGGCAAAGCCTCCTGGGTCATCTCACCATTATCATCTTAGCATCCACCACTAATGACATACCTGACTTCTGCTAACTGTTGTCTTTTGAATCTGTTCTTATATTTCAATCTCTAACCCCAACTATAGTTATGCATCCTTCCTTCTTAAACCCTTGTGTGATCTCCCATTGCTCTTGGAATCAAGTCTCAACTTTTTAAAATGCACTACCAGGCCTCGCAGAGGCCTATGTACCCATCCATCAGGCCCAGCTCACATCATTTCCCTGGGTTACCTATGGTCCACCCACATGGGTTTCAGTCTTGGGAAGCAGCCATAACTGCCTCACAGAGGGATTTCCACTAAGTCAACAAACACTGATTTGGGCTACTAGATCTCTAGGTCAGCCAGATGATTCAGCTGCTCTGAATTCAGCTGGGGCTGGCTGATCTCAGTAGACTTGCTCACTGGTCAATTCTCTCTTAACAGGTCAGCTGAGGCCTGACTAGTCTTAAATGGCCTTCCTCACAGGCCTGCCAGTTTGCTGGTTGTTATTTAAGGTGTCAGAGGGACCACTGGGTTATGTACCACATCATCCAGTCGTCTACCCCAGCTTATTCATATAGCCCTGCGAGGAGTTGGAGTGAATGCTCATGTACAAAGCCTCTTCAAGTTTAAATTCAGATTCAAATCAGCATCACTTCTTCCACGTTCTTTTGTCTAAGGTAAGTCACAAAGTCAACCCAACGTCATGAAAATTGCTCTCCTTGAAAGGAGGTTTTGCAAAGTCATCTTCTAAAGGAACAAGAATATTTGGTAGAAATTTTGCAATCAGTGTGCTACAGTATCTTTCAGATATCTGCTGCAGATAAGCTTCCTCAGGGGGAAGCCTCTCACACGCTTCCTGCTTAGATCAACTCACAGTATTATAGATACACTCTAGGAACCACTTCTTCATCGCACTTGTCATGTTTGGGATTTCACATGTATTTGTGTGATTATTTGCTTAAGCTCTATTTCTCCCCCTCTGTCCTCCCCTTCTCCCCAGATTTAGGTCAATAAAAAAGCCAGTGCCCATTTGTACTCACCATGATACTCCCAGCCCCTTGCATAGAGTAGGTACACAATAAATATGTTTAATGAATTATTTTACTTCCCTTTGTATTGTTTTCAGAATATACTTCCTGTCTCATAATAAAATGTTTATTTTTTTAAGTGACCTTTTGCTTACTTGGAAGAGGACATGAGCCCTGTCTACAGCAAAAGCTCCAAGTGATTAAGTATAATCACTTCTTTAGGACCCATAGCAAAGAAAGAACCACATGGCAGCCACAAGGCCTGGAAAGTAGCTTTTGAACTTAATGCATGGAGACTCAAATGGGCTGTTCTCATTAACTGAGGCAGAACACACACACACACACACACACACACAGCAGGTTACTGAAAAAAGATAAGCGTTCCCTTGTAGACATGTTGAGTTAAAGGTATCTAGAGAACATCCAAAAATCTAACACTTGGGACAGATATCAAAATTAGAGATAGAAATTTGAGAGTTAACAGTATAGATACTGGTAGTAATTTCAACCAGAGAAAGTGGACAGGAAAAGAAAAGACTGAAGATGGAACCCAAATGACAACGATATTTAAGAGGCAAGAGGAACAAGAGAGGTGAGAAGCAGTATGCAGTGTTTATAGAAATGAAAGCAGAAGTAAGAAAAAAATCCATCTCAGAAGTTAAAGGAGAAAAGAGCTACAAGAGAGAGGAAGTAGCCAGCAGCAAGAAATTCATCAGAAAGGTCAAGAAGATAAGACATAAGAAAAACTCACTTCAAATGACATAGGCTGTTAATTCTATCAATTATTTTTCCTTAATGGTTATTCCCACTGATATATATATATATATATATTATATATATATATATATTCTAAATTTCTTGTGTTATTATTCTAAAATTTCTAAATTTAATTTTGCATAAGCCAACCTACAAGCACTGCAGTTTATGTATTGTCTCTTTTGTCAATGAGATTTTACTTTGAATTACTGGCTATAACCTGTTCAAATGTCTGTCCCCTTAATACTGTGCTATGTTGCTGCTTATATATATTCATGTGTGAAATTAGTTATTTGTAATTTTCACTGCCACTCAAATCAGGAAAAATATACCAGTGGAGCATAAGTATAACTTATTCCTATATTCCACTTAATTTCAACTAAATGCCATTGTATCAAAGCAACTTTAAAAGCAGTCTTTAAAAAAAAAAAGCAAATATGTGAGGAAAAAGCAAATTATTGAACTCTAATAATTTAGTTCTGAAACTACTAAGTAGAAAAAATAGGTAGGCATTAGGACATATGAACATGCACTACAGAAGAGAATCTTAGAATTCATTACTGCTGACCCTACAATAAGAAGAAGTTTGAAGACACTGAAAACCAACGACTTACCTTGGACTCAAAAGAGAATTGAAAGGCCGGGCACGGTGGCTCGTGCTTGTAAGCTTCAGCCTATGAAGCAGCCGGGGCTAGGGATCGCAGTTCGAGTCCCGCCTGGGGCCCTTAGCGAGACCTAGTTCCAAAAAAAATAGCTGGGCGTGGTGGTGCGCGCCTGTAATTCCAGCTACCTGGGAAGCTGAGACTGGGGATTGCTTGAGTCTGTGGTACCCTGGGCAACGAGAGCCTGTGGTTCCATGGGCAAAAATAACAAGACCTAGTCTCAAAAAATAATAATAAAATAATAAATAAAAATAAAAGAGAATTGATACAACAGGGCAAATGGCCACTCTGAAATCTGGAGAGGTAGGCAAACAGAGAATCACAACAATCCTCTAAAAAACCCACCTGACTCTCTAGATAAAGAACCAACAAAATCTTGTGTCTCTGAAAGGAAATAATATTGAGTGTTGCCATCACAAAGACCTACTCCTCAGGGAAGAACTACAGGAGCTTTATTCAAAACAAAATTAGAAACTGGAAAAGAAGGTTTTTAAAAAGTGAGAAAAGAAAAATCCTCTAGATGTATGCAGAGTTGTGCAGAGTGGTACATCTAAGAAAAAATTTATAAACTTAAGGGTAAATATTAGAAAAGATTAAAACAGCTATTTAGTTTATTCAAGAATCTAAAAAAAGAATAAAATAAACCAAGGAAAGGAATTAAGAAATGCTAATGTTAAAATTAAAAACATTAAAAAATATGTTTAAAAAACTAATTTAATAAAATCTACCTTTTTTGAAAAAGTAGAACAGTTGAAATTTTATCAAATAACACCAATAATAAAACAAACAAAAAACCCTACAAATTGTACAGTTACAGATTTGCAAGTATTTATAGGAAAATTGATTTATATCACTAAGAGCTAAATAGAATAAAGAGGCAGCAGAAGGCTGAATTTGTCCTCTGCTTGAGTTGGGCGAGCCATCTTCTCCTGCCCTCAGACATCATAGCTCCTAGTTTCTCGAGGTCCATGAGTTCAGACTCAGACTAGGACTTACCTACCATAGGTCTTGGGCCCTCCAGCTTTCTTGTTCAGACTGAAACTATACCATCAGTTTTCCTCGGTAGTCAGGGGACTTCTCAGGCTGCATAATCTCATGAGTCAATCCCTTTTTCTACATTTCTCTGTACATTTTATTGGTTCTGTTTTATTTTTCTTGAGAATTCCAATTGCTACAAGCAGCTTCTACCTGAGCACCTACCCAACCACAGAAACTCATGTGCCTTGACCCAGCAAGAGACCCAGAGGAAAGTCCTGACTCCAATGGGATTGATCTGAAACAACGAATTGGATGCCGCACAGAGAAACTCTTTGCAAGTTGTTGTTAAGTGAAGGAGAGCCCATCTCTGCTGTTACAGGAAGAACACAGATCTATAGAATGAATTCAACACACACAGAGGTTGATCAGGAGATGGAAACACTGATCTTGGATGTAATCTGAGATTTCTTCTCCAGTACCACCTTCCAACACACCTTCTCTCCCTACTTTACACATTTCTTCTTATTTTCACCATCTACCATACCCTGTGTTCTTCTATTATAAAAGATCCATGAGAGCCAGTATTTTAATAAGTTATTCACTATCCCATTACTTAAAAATGGTTTGGCTCATAGTAAGTGCTCAATAACTACTTGTTAAATAAATGAATAATGAGGATAACATTTATTGAGCACTAACTATGTACCAGCCATAGTGGAAAGTGCTTCATGTGTGTTAATTATATTAATCTCATAACAACCATGTATAGTAGGTAACACTATTTTCTCTAAATTGATAAGAATCTGGACAGTGACAATACTTGTACCTCTTGCCAAATACAAAGGCCACAGAGTAGAAAAGAAAAAGTGAAAATTCTTGATTTCTCATTCCAAAATAGGTCCTTGAAATGCACAGTGAAGAAAAAAGTCTAGAATGCCAAGGCTTTTACTTGCAAGAGTCATACTTTGTAAAACATTTTGGGAGGGAAGCTGGGAGATTTCTCCATAGGTAGGAGAATAGCAGAATTAGTCCCAGATCAGGAAAGGTCAGGGCATCCATTTTTAGTTATGTCTCAGGAGGCTGAAACCTCAGAGAAGTATCAGGGCAGGACCAAGTGATGACTTAGCTCTTACTGATTGAGTTTCCAGGTGGAAGGGGGAGGGTAGCTCAAAGTCCCCATGATCCTCTTAAATAAGTGGATGAGGAGGAGGGAAGGATCTGAAGGGAACTAGAGTCATACTGATAAGTTTCCAGAGAACACAGGCATGAGCAAAAGAAACAATGGTATGAAGGAGGTCATCCAGTGGGCCCAGGAAGAAAGGATGCCCACAATCCATCAATGGTCTTCATCTTCAAACCACAACACATGAACCTGTCCCCAATCCAGTTCACTCATAGCAAAGTAAATGACTTTCTCAGCCTCTCCAAGGTCAGTATTATTGAAAAACTCAGTAGACCATATATTTCTAGAAGGGACTCAATCAAGGGATCATATTTATTTAGAAGGTATTCAGCTAAGAACTGAGCTAACCAAAATATAGGGTTAAGAAACTGACATGTTAATATACATGAAATATGTGATAATGCTCTTAGTCCCTGATAGTCCAACATGGAAAGATTAAAGTAGAAATAATACGTACCGTATACAAGTATCAAGGACTTCTAAAAACAGGGTGTTCCTATGAAATTTTTCTTAAAATGAAGTGGTTGTGAAAGATGCAACTATCATTCATTTACATGGAAAGAAAGGTTTAGCATTCCAAATCCAAAATTTAAATTACCAAATCATATCATATAACACATAAACTAAAAAAATCATACTACCATGTAATAAAAGCAGGAATCCTTCATAGACAGTCTGTATGAAAGGCCTTGGCCATATCCTTCTCACTATACCCACTGCCTCTAGAAAGTCTACTGTTCAGATATAAAAGCAAAAATCCTTTTCATATTTTTTAATCCTGTATCCTACCTGTTTTTGTTAAAGAGTACTGGTATAACTCAAACTTTTGAAAAGTTGGGAAAATGTCAAACTTTTGAAGTGGGCAGAGCATGCAGGATAGAGATGGAGAAGTGGGAAGGAGGGAGTGTGGGTAGGGGAGTGGGAGAGGCAACTTTCCCTTTTTGTCCATGTTCTCCTGTACTATTTGCACTTTTTACTGGAATATATTTAATTACTTTTTGTTGTTGTTGAGACTAGGTCTCGCTATTTTTGCCCAGGGAACTGCAGGCTCAAATTGCCCAGGGTACCATGGACTCAAGCAATCCCCAGCCTCAGCTTCTCAGGTAGCTGGGATTACAGGCATGTGCCACCACACCCAGCAATTTTTTGGGGGGGGACTAGGTCTCACTATGTTGCCCTAGGCAGGACCTGAACCACGATCTCGAGTCCCAGCCCAACCCCATTGGCTGTCATTTACAGGCACACACCACCGTGCCCAGCTTACTTAATTACTTTTTATCTAAATAGAATGAAATTTTAAAAAATGCTGTGATTATGCTGCATAAGCTTTTTGTTTTTTAATATAAGCATCAGCATTCCAGAACCTCCTTCTCTGGCTCTCATCATTCACTTTCTCTGGCTCTGATCATTCACTTTTTCTCTCTTCTACAACCCAACAAACTGTTCAAGTGACCCTCTTTCCTTCACGGCTATAGTATGGCTACACCATATCATATTAAAAATGATTGGTCCATTACTGTATATTTTCCACTAAACCATGAGCTCCTCAAGGATAAGAACTGTGTCTTATTTTTATGTCTAGAATCTTCTAGGTTCTCAACACATATGTGCTGAATAAACAAGGGAAAATTATAACAAAACCTATTTCTGACTTCAGACTAGTTCCCAAGTTTTTTTTTAATCAAATTTTAAGATATCACTGCTTGAATCAAATTTGAATATGAAAGTTAAAACTGAAAATCTAAATTAATAAAGGAAATGCAAAACTGACTGAAACTGACTTTCAGTCAACTTTCTGCCAACTCCCTCAGGAAGAACCTCAGAACATGTCATCATTTTAAGATGACGGCACAAATTTCATGAATATTACAGTCAACAACCTCCATTGTTAAAGTTCTAAAATTTGATGTAATAATGATTCCATCCATACTTTCCTTTTAGCACAGTACCTGAAATTTAGGTGGCATAACAATATGTAAGGATATTAAAAGGTGTTCTGAGTCTAAGAAACCCATGAAACCAAGTTTATCTCTTTCAAGATTTTAGGTGACTTGAGAAGATGACTAAGACATATCAGGGAGTGACAGATGGACACAGATTATGACTGAAAGTAGATAGCACTCACACACTTTGCAGCCTAACCCCAAAATTAAGAAAACTTGAGCGTAGAATTCTGACATCTTTGTACAGGTGTCAAGTGAATTTGCAGGCTTCTACATAACTATAAAGAATGAAAACTCAGGTTCTAAAATTGAGGTTGGCCAGGCTGAGGAACACAGGTGTGTTTAAGGACTGCCCTAAGGTCATGCCTCTGTTCTCCTAGCTCTGGGACTCTTGGGCTGGAGCAGGATGCTACATGCTAATTTCAGGAACTGAGAGCAATAGAGGGAAGTAGAAACAGCTTGAGTTGGAAATGGGAATCTCTCCAGAACCCCCTGTTCCTCTTTCCCACTTCAATTCTTCCCCTATGTTGATAGACTGACCTGAACAGAGTATCATTAGGACAGTGATGCTTCTGTCCTTTGCTGATGTTTTATAACTTCCATTTGATTCTCAGGGGCATGAAGAACATGGGTGTCACCCCACCTTAAACTACTGGATACAGCAGCACAAACTGCTCTGAGTGTATTCCTCAAGCTGATCTCAAGTTGCACTTTGGATATGTTTCAAATACACACATCAATTATTTCTCTAGGTTTTCTTTAGTGTATCATGCATTCCATTTTAGAATTTAAAATACCTCCACTAAAGCAGACTTTAGGTAGACCTTCTCTTTGGTGGTCTTCTCATGTAAACAGATACTACAAGCAGGGTGTCCTTTTAGAGCAGGCAAGTTAAAAACACAAATGATGAGTGACTGAGATCTTTCATTATGCATCCTCAGAGCAGTGAGAACAAGTTTGCACTTTTTCCACCCCTGTACACAGTAGAACTCTACTGCAACTTGCAGATGGCTTTTCCTTATCTCTCTAAAGACTTCAGTCTAAGACACCATCACCTCTTTCCTAGATGCCTGTGAGCTTATTCAACTTTGACATTTATGTTCTTCCAATCTTTTTACCATATAGGAGTCACTGAAATCTTCCTGTAAAGAAAACAGCTTCCCAAAGGCCACCATGGCACTTAGAATAAAGTTCAAATCCTGGGCAGCTTTTTAATGAGCAAGACCCTTTCCTGTATTGGCAAAGCAAGTCTCCTTTGAACTACAGACTTAAACTGATGGTCCCTCTGATACTGCCATTCTTTCACCCATTTATGCTGACTCCATCTCTTCTTCCAGACTTCTGTATCTCTTTCATGGAAAAGATATACTGCCAATTTTCTATGACTGTACTGGATTTATTGCCTTCAGAATCCTAATCACAAACTGTAATTACAGAATTATCTGTTTACTTATTAGGTTCTGTAACTTCTCATATTGTAAAGTCTGTGAGGAAAGAAATCATATGTAGCACATAGCATGTAACTTAAAAGGTTGTCCTTTCATAGAAATTTAGCTAGTGTGTTTAATAATACTGTCCCATATTATTTATTTAATCAGGAGGCCTTTTTAAAATAACCTATCACAAAGGTAATAAAAACATTTGTAAACTGACCTGCACCTTTTACATATTACTGTTAAATAGCATCTTTTGTCTTTTACACATACACACATTTTATTTTTATATTAAAATCATTTAAAAACAACTTTATATTCTATTTCTCACTTATATTAATAACATGCTTTAATTTCATGCACATTGGTTGCATAACTGTCTGGCGTATGGATCTAGTAATTCATTTCATTATTCTCCCAGTGTTGGAAATTTCTATTTCTATTATGAAGATACAAATAATAAAGACATAATGTTATTGCAGATTGACTCCTTCCTCCACAGTTTCCTGTCTTGCAAGGGGGGCTACTAAAGTTCTCATCCTCCCCTAGGGATTGAGGGGAAGGTGATGGAGGATGGAAAATGATCACCCTTTATGTTGGCTTCTTTATATCCAGTTTTCTGCCAGGTCAACCTCCCCAAGTCAGGTCAATAATACAGCTGCCAATTAACTGGTAGATTCCTGGAATTGCTTCCACTATCCTGGAAGTCCCAGCCAACTGTAGGAGCCAAAAGAATCACAATCACTATTTCAGTTGGTTGGACAACTCCAACCAGCTCGTGCCAAACCATAGCCAATCTAGGAAGGGCTTGGGCAGCAAAGAGTGAGCCCCCAGAACTCCCAAATGGCAAGCTGTGCACATAATGTCAACAACTTCCCTCCCCAAAGTAACTCACATATTACAAGTTAATTCTTGAATTCCCTTTTTTTTTTCTGGCTTTCATTGTATATGTGCCTTAACTATGGTCTTCCAAAATGCTGCTATTTTGAATGGCAAGGTTCTGGATGACACTACAGTTGATTGAATAGAATTATCCTATCTCTTGTTCTAATTTTTTAAAGTAATGGAAATCCTAAGAGTTTCCAATAGCACTAAATCAAGGAAGTTACTGAATTCATCTTCTCAAAGAAGACTAGTGGGAATTATTCAATCAATGAAGTATTTTTTATGAAAAGCATCTATCCTATTTTAAAATTAAATTTAAAAGTTAGAACATTAAAATTTTAAAAATTAGACTATCCCATTTCAACATCTGCTTTTGGTGTTACATACCTTAGTTAGGAAAACACTCTCACCATACTTTAAGGATAGTAAATAAAGTTGATTACAGTTTAAAAACATAGAAAGCAACAGTAACAATAAGCAAAAATTTATTAGTGTCAGAAATTTTTCAATCTTCTCAACATTTCCTTTCTTCTTAGTGAACTTGGCTGCTGAGGATTCCTTGCAGTTGCAATGGCCTTGACACCTGAATGAACTGCCCACTAGGCCAAAAGCAGTGCCCTTTTCCCCCGACATGACCTATCACTATGATAGGACTTCCTAGTTCTTTCTCTAGTCCTGTTCCTCATCAAGACTGTTGCTGACCCTGAGGGGGGGAGAGTCTATTCTTCTAAAATAAAAATAAATAAAATTTAAAAATAAAGGAAGCAGTTTTAAAAATACTATTGTTGAATGCTGGTTGGGTTCTTTAATCCTTCAAGTAGAAGCAGCCTCGATTAGCTAAGTGCTGAACTAAGGACATATGTATCATTTCATTATCACACAAACTCCAAAGAAAAACTGATCAGATTGCTATATTGCTAAACCACTGAGTACCAAATCCTCAAGTTTAAACATTATGTTAATCTAACTAAAAAGTGGTTCTGAATTGAATCTTGCACAAACATTTTCTGGATGTGGAATCTTAATTTTGTTCTGAGAGATACATTTTTTTTTCCATTTATTCACCAGAAATTTGCCACGGGAAAGGAAGTATGTTAGGTTCATTGGGGGAATATAGAACAGCTTATAATATGGACCCTGCCTTCAAAGAGTTTATTGTCTCCCAACAAGTCAAGAAATCATTTCAATTTCTCTAGATCCATATTATTTATATATATATGTGTGTGTGTGTGTGTGTGTGTGTGTGTATGTGCATGTGAAATAGTTTTAGTACTTTCTGAGATCATTTTGTGACTCTAGTACTCCAGCAGTATATAATCCCATTCAGAGTGCAAAGCTTGTATAATCCCATGCAGAGTGCAAAGCATTGACAAAATAATTTAATGTCCATCTGTGAACACCATTAAGGTAAATGCAATTCAAAGCAAGTTAAATCACCAAAAATTCTGTTCCTTAACATACCATATTATAAACTTGAAAGCTGATGAGTAAATTTAAAACTTACCAACACATGTGCACATGCACACACATGCACACACACACTGTGTGAAGGAGTGGAGGCATTAATCAACCATTGTAGTAATCGTTACACAATATGTCTGTGTTAAGTCACTGTGCACCTTAAACTTACACAATGTTGTGTATCAGCTATATCTTCATAAAGCTGGAAACAATTTGACTTTGGAAAGCTACCAGTCTCCTCATTACTGCCTGAAAATATCACATGTATTTTCAACTCACTGACTGTGTCCCTATATGCCCCTTATTAGAAAGACACCCCATTCACAGCATGCTGCCATACTATACGAAACCTTGCCTAACAGCACCCACAAGTCACTATTTCCCCATCCTAAAGGATCATTCAACACTTTATCATCACTAAATTCAACTTTTTAACATTATCAAGCCCATTGTCTTGCATTGTTAATGTCCAGTTAAAAATATCAAAACTATTAGGGAATAAATAAACTGTTACAGAAACAGGTGGGTGGGTTCATTTCAGCTAGGATGGTGGAAGCTAGAGGGAAGATATGACGTTTCAGCACAACTGTTTGTAGAGGTAGGTAGTACTTGGTCAAGGGGTTTGTGTGAAATAGTGATGAGGCAATTACCAATGACTATTCTAAGTGTTCAAGACTGGTTCAACAAGAATTTGCTAAACCAATAAAATACCTGGGATAAACGAGTGATCTGAAGTTCATTCCAAGATAATATGAAGCAACATGAGGGAGGAAGAAGCTGAAACGCATCAGGCACTTTTAGGGTCCCTGTGGATAACTGATAGATGTTCATTCAGGCATTTCTGAATGTCTGAATGTCATAGGGGTGCGTTTAGGGGGTCATCTGCATGTACTCTATATCTTATCTTGTATATTGCTGTGTGGCAATGGCCTCATCTCCATTGCCTGCTGAGATGTTGAATTTTTATTCTAACAAACATCCTATGAGGTAGGTAAGGCAGTTTACACGGCCAGGTTCAGAATAGTCCTTAAAGTGACATTTGCATCGTATTGACAATTTTTAGCATGAAGAACCTGAAACTCGGGTGAGGTTAACTAATTTGCTCAATTAACGACTGAATTAGACAACCCATAAGGAATCCAGGGTCTCTCTGGGGCAGGGGACCGTAGTGATGTCCCCCGAGTTATAGCCAGTGTGTTAGGTGGCAGTGTCCCTTCCAGAACAGAGACTGGGAAGGTCCAAGTTCAAGCGCCCAAAGGCCCAAAAGGTTTTAAGGTCCAAAGGGCTCAAAAAGTGAATTTCAAGGGCTGAGAGGCCGCCAATGACATGTCCAGGTCCTTTCCCTCCATGCTTGGGAACCTAGGTGTTCATGTGGCATGTCAGGTCTCACTGACTCAGACTTGTAACCAGTAAGTGGTTCCCACAGCCTCTTTCCTTGCGTGACCACAGCTTCTTCGGGCTGCTCTTCTCCCACCTCCCCACTCTCCTCATTTCCTCTTTTTCCCTTGGGAGCAGAAAGGGATGCGGTGGAGGAGTCGCCACCCTCCCCGCGCCACACACCCACTCCTGGGCTTATCAGCTGGCGACTGGCCCCGAGCAGGCACCCAGAGCTCGCGGGCAAGCGGGGGTGGGGGTGGGGGGGGGAGGCCTCACGCTAGGAAGACAGCTAGAGGTTGCAGCTTAACGGTCCCGCGGCATCACCCCGCGCCCCGCCCGGTGGCGCCTCAGCTCTGCCCGCCCGCCCCCTGCGTCATGACGCCAGCGCCCAACGCGGAAGCCGCTCGCAGAGCGCCTGGTCCAGCTGCCGGCTGAGCGCGAGAGAGGCGGCGGGCGCGGGATCCCGGCAGGGGCGCGAGCCAAGCGCAGCCTCTCTGTCGATCCCGGCGGAGCCAGCCGGGCGCGCAGAGAGGGGCCGAGCGCGCGGGTGGGTGGAACAGGACACAGCGCCCCGGTCCGCTGCCGGGGGGGATGCGGCTGCCTCCCTGGGCCGGCGTGTAGAGAGGGCGGGTCCCCGGCCTGGGAGCGCGGTGGTGGAGGGGACTGAAGCGGCGGCCATGGCGACCCCTGGCAACCTGGGGTCCTCCGTCCTGGCGAGCAAGACCAAGACCAAGAAGAAGCACTTCGTCGCGCAGAAAGTGAAGCTCTTTCGGGCCAGCGATCCGCTGCTCAGCGTGCTGATGTGGGGGGTAAACCACTCGGTAAGGGCTCGGGCTGCAGCGCGCAGTCCTTTTCCTCCTCTTTCTCCTCCTCCTCCTCCTGCTGCTCTTCCTCCTTGTTCCCGTCCTCCTGCTGCGCTGCTGTGGGGCTAGGAGCCCGAGCGGAGTCCAGGACCTCGGCTGCGCTCCCTGAGGAACTGCCCGCCCGCTGCTGTGTCCCGGTGCCCCAGCCCAGAGGTGCGCGCCCGCCCCTCCGGGCCACCCCGGAGCTACGTAGACCCCCCTGGAGCTGGTGCAGGATGAAGGGTCCCTTCCGCAATTGGGCCCTGTGACCAGTGCCCGTTGCACCCACCCCACCCCCGCCTCCTGCCCGCCCGCGGTTCTGTCCCTGCAGCACGGGGACCTGGAAGTTTGTGCGGTGCACAGCTTCATGTGGGCTGTCAGCCCTGGTGGGGGGCTCTGGGGCTAGAATCCTGGGATCGTTCCCTTCTACCGAGGGCAGCTGGGACGTCCAGGTTTCCCGCCTGCCTGTAGGTGTACCTGTCCAAGGCTAGGGTCATCTGGAATGTCCCCAAGGAAAAAGAGGGATGAGAATACCAGGGATGCGAGAGATTTGGTCCACAGCTTTAGTGCTTAGGTCCTTCCCTCCCCCCTCCCTTTAATGGCAAAATTATTGGACACAAGGGATCTTTTTTGGCAAGGAAAAAAGTCTGTGAAAATATGGCAGTGGAGCTTAATATCTTCCTCTGCTTGGCTCGCGCTACGCCCTGCCACTGTGGGGGCTGAAGAGCCGCTTGGCGGGGAGTCTTCTCCCCCACCTCTCCTTCCCCCTACCGAGGGGAACCAGGCCAAAGTCCAATTGCAGAAGGGCAGACAGGGAAAGGGAGTGGGGTGGGGGGAGCCTAGGA
>PVHY01001052.1:0-154187 GCA_004024945.1 Uropsilus gracilis | reverse complement strand
TCCTGCAGCTTTAATCTCCTTAGGATCAGGAAACATGATCGGAGCTGTTGGCTGAGCCATGAAAGTTTAAATGAGTCTGAATTTTGACTATGACCTTACCCTCTGCAGTCTAGTATCTGAGGAAAAGTGTAAGCCTGCTCTCAGTACTTTTAATTTCGATGAATGCCTGTTCGCCCTTTCTGGCATGATAGATATGACAAAATCGTGTTGTTGTTGTTTTCAAGAACACCCAGTTTAATGAAGTTGTTTGGAATGGCTCAAAGGCATTGAATTTGTATTTTCTTTCCCAGGTTGAACTGGGAAAAAGGTAAAGTATCAGGATTGATTGATTGCGTTTGCTAAAAGTTAGTTTGTTTTTTTTTTTAAAGAAGGCTAGGAAACGATTGTTTCTATCAGCCTAATATGTGATCCACTGAAGTTCATTTTAACTTCCTGACAAATTTAGTCATTAGGAATGTAAACGTTTCAACATCATCATAATTGCCTCAAAAGTCTTCTAGTTTTATTACATGAATAAAATATTTAAAAAGTCCTATGTAGTAAGTCAAAAATTTTGAGTTATGTCTAATTCTGTGAAGCTTAAAAAAAAGTACTACACTCTTTACTCTTTTAAAAAATATGTTACTAGTTCCTCATTGTTGAGTGCTTTTATCTTCCCTGGAGTCCTGGTGTTTGGGTTAAAAGAGAGTGTGTATCTCAGGGTTTACTCCAGTAAAGTGTTACCAGTATGCTACTGATGGGAGTGTGTACTCTCTGGGAATTTCTCTGAACTCCATTTTACTTTAGGAAATCTGATAATTGTGCATGTTTCATTGTAACACTTATGTTGCTAACATACATTTATGAATTGCTACAATTGTTTTGGAGTTTCTTACTAACTGGAAATAATTTGGAACTGTTCAATAAGATATAAAGGTTATATATATATGACTTGTAGATAAGACATCTTGTATTATTTTCATTTGTTTTCAAGAAAAGTTAGAAATTCTTAGTCATCCAGAGTAGTCAAGTTTCCATAGTATGTAACATAACCTTGTTATGTATTAAACAGCAGCTATATATGGGGTACATAATGCCAGCCATTGAAAAAGGCTGCTAAAGACATTTTATCCAGATATCTTTATTTTGAGGACTCTGAGTGGACTAAAGAGGATCCATTTCAACCTGTCCCCCAAAATGTCTGTTATCTTTATTACTTTTGAAGAAAATAAGATGTATATAAAGATGAAATTTGAGCACTTAGATGCTATATGTTTGTGTTTGATCTCACTTTAGGTAACAGAAACTAATATTAAATGACTGATTTTGTATACTGTATAGTTTGAGAATAGATTTGTCACCAGTATTAAAATGGAACAAACATGGTGTTGTTTGTGAACATTTGAGAAAGAACAACAGAGAAAGAACAACTCTTTATAAGTGGAGTCTTTCCCTACATTTCATGAAAAGATTCATCATTAATATACCAGTTTCACCCTTTTAAATTTCACTTGGATTTGTCTTAAGGTTCATTAGAAATAAACACTCATTTGGAGCACTGAAAGGAACTGTGTGTTTATTTGTCAAGGAGGCTTCATTAAGAGGTTGGGAGTCTTCTGCATACCAAAGCAAAAACTCACTGGATCTGTATTCTCATCCTTTCTCCAATTCTGTTGGCCTTGGCTTGTTAACTAGTTTTTGCATTGCTGTTTACATCTGTGAAGTAAGCTGGTTGGACTGAATGATTGCCAAGTTTTTACTAACTTAAAGATCTGGAACTATAGTCTCTTAGTTGCTTGGCATTATATAGAATCCATAGACTGGGGATAATAATAGTATACCATCCACCCTTTTGCACCCTCATGTTTCACATTGTCAGATTCAACTAACCAAGCTTCAAAAGTCAATACTTTGTGCATGTTCAGTACAGTACAGTTTCAAGTTTCCCATCTTACTCCCTAAACAGTATAGTATAACAGCTATTTGCATAGCATTTGCATTGTATTCACTATTGCAAGTCATCTAGGGGTGATTGAAAGTATAGGGAGGATTGCCTGGGCTTTTAGCAAATGCCTCCCCATCTTATGTAAAGGACTTGAGCTCCCAGAGGTTTTTGGTGTAATGAAGATGTGGCAGCACTCAGGAAATCTTCAAGACTTTGAAGGAGGGAGGAACCTTGCAATAGTAAGAAATGAGAGAAGTCAGTTTGCTGACTTGATTGTCGCTGAACTGTGCTGCAGTCTCTAAGTCAAAGTCTATTAGATTGAAATGTGAAAACTTGCAATTAAGGTGGAAATTTTCAAGTCCATTGCGGTGGTAATTCTCACTGAGGAGAATAAGGCTAACTGTGTGGTTTATTTGATATGTTACTGCTTTCTAACTTAAAATACCCATCAGTGAATGGATCTCTGCCAATTTTTATTTTAAGTATCTTAAACAGAGAATATAATTGGATACATAAAGGAACAATGGTTTAAGAAGGCAGTTTTGTCTTGTTGCTTTTGGTATTATAATAAAAGTGATCAGGCAATTTCTGTCTTATATTTATATTTTATTTTTATTTTTTAAAATTATAATATTTATCATTTCAAAGGTAATACATATTTTTTCATTTTTTGATTGCACATATACATACACACATGCATATATATATATATATATACATATATATACACTTCATTGTCTACCCCATCACCTTGTCACCCGTGAACCAGATTTATATTTTATAGTGTGTGCAACTTGTAGAATCATATGAGCCAAAACTTGATTTAAATAGATATTGTAGAAGTTTTATAAAGAGTAAAGTAAGACTTTTATAAATTAGTATTTAAAGACCTATTTATGTAACAGAAGATATTTGTATTGAAAATACTTGGAGAACATGAAGCTTAAAGCAAATAAAGTATTCTGAAGCAGGTAATAGTAATGTTAATGTTTGGTTGTTTATCATAAAAAAACCAATGAGTTTAGGGGAATTTTTTTAAATATTAGGAGAAATTTGCTTATCAATTCACCCATCACAGTCAGAGGATGAATTTTTGACAAACCTTGAGAGAAGGAATGCAACTGGACAATTCAGGCACAATTGGGACCAAATGCTTGGGTACACCTGTGACTTTTATGTCTGTTTTGGCTTTATTCCTGACCATAGTGGACTGGTTTCCTCAACAGATCAGGAAACAAATGAGTCCTGAATTTCACAGTTTCCAATTTCTGCCCCCCAAAGGGACTTGGTATCTTTGAGTCAGTTATAAACCCCCCAATGAAGAATTCTAATTGAATCCAAAGAATTCCACTTTGGTCACTCATGGCATCTGGCATCCTCCTGAACTGACTTGTCAAAAGTGAGAGTTCCTGCCTGTTGGAATTGGAGAAAACCAGTTTCCAGAAGGAGGGAAAGGGCCCCGACAGGCAGTACCAGTCTGTTCTGGTAACAGAGCTAGGTCTTGGTGTCTATATGCCCTGTTTTGGTGAAGAAGCTATTTTCTAGGTAAAGCATTCTTAGCTTTTGTTATATTTTCAGATCCATGTTTTCAAAAATATAAATACCCTATTGGAGAAATAGTGGTTGATATTGTTTAAGTTTGTGTTTTATTATTGGGACGTTGAAAAAGATAAGAAAGTTAGGTTTGAAAATGAATGACTATGGCGTATTGTATATCTAGAATATAATGAAGTGATTAAACAAAAATAGACATTTGATGAAACTTCTTTAGTGGAACTTGTCATGTAAGAACTACTGTCACTTTTATTTATTTTCCCCCCCTGACTCTTAGTGGAAAGAAGAATGACAATCAGACATACACAAAGTTTATTATGAGGGAAATAGCTTTATAGCCCCTAAAACTTGGCATTGTGTCCTGAGAGCAGAATACATTTCTTCTCCATTTGTCTGAGCCCTTAGAATAAACTTGACTCTTCAAGATGATGCTTATGGTGGGACAGTAGTTCTCTTTCTTTGGCAGGATTATCTGCTATGCCTAAGCCATTAGAAAGACTTTCAGCAAGAATTGTAACAATCAAGCAAAAGCTAATTTGAGTTGCTTAGAAAATATAGTCCTCTAAAGTCATTAAGTCTGTCAACGCACCCTTTGAATTATAAATTTTGGAATTTAAGGTAATTGGTGGAATTTAGCAAAATGTTTTGTGGTCAGATTAGGTTCAAGTCTTGCTTCCATAATTTATGGGCTTTTTGAACAGAGTATTTTGACCGCTTGAACCTCAGTTTTCTCATTCTTAAAATGGAGATGATTACCTCACAGGATTAGTTTGCGGGTTACATAAAATAAGGTTTTTTTAAAACCTAACCCAGTAAATAGCACATAGTAAGGATTTAGTAATTGACACCTAAAATTGATGAACTCTGGAAGCTAGCATGTTACTAAAACTAGACAAGGGCTTCTTAAAATTTAGTGTGTATATGAATTGCATGGGGACATTTTTAAAAATGCAAATCAGATTCTGACTCAGCAGGTCTGGATTGGTCCTGAGATTCTGCATTTATCAGATTCTTGAGTTATGTTGATGCTGCTGTCCCATGGGCTCCACTTTGCTTAGCCAGACAGGAGAAAGAATAATGTTACAAAGAGGAAGAAAGGTTCAGGAGTTGTCTCCCAACTGCATGTGATGATCCTTGCCAGAATGATGACCCCGTGACAAGAGTTAGAAAAGTTAGGAACATTGGGGACACTTGACTTTAAGGGAAGGGCAAAGAGAAGAAACAGGGAAAAGGCTGGCAGAATTAGATGCTCTAGAGACTGTGATGTTCACGAATGAACAGAATTTGATCTCCTTGTCTGTGCCTTGGACCCGTATGGCAATCTGGTGCAGACTGTGGACCCTATCTTAGAAGAATGCAGATGAACAACATGTAGAATGCATCCCACCAAGTTTACGAATCACTGGAATTCTCTATCATAGATTATTTAGAGGCTCATGGAGCCTAGTTAAGAATCCTCTCAAGAACATGGAGGTATTCTTGGGGGTAGTATCAGGTGGGAAAAGAGGGGGAATTTGGAACAGACAGATAAAAAAATATGGCATGGTAGGAACTTGCACAGGTTGAAGTAAATATCTGCTGAGATCACTATATAAGTACTTGGTTGGATTTAAATGCCCTTATCAGTGGAGAGCTTGATTGTGGAATGGTGTAGCCTGGCCCAGCCCAGAAATTGTCCTTTCTTTCCTTTCTTTATTCTTTCCTTAGTCTTTATTCTTTGACAGTCCAAGAATTAGCTATTACTATGACAAAAAAAAGTTAGAAATTGTTTCTACACAGAGAGCGAATCATTGCTTCTATTCAAAGCATGTAGCAGAGAGCCTATATATAATTTATTCATGAAAATTGTTGTAGGGAAATTTAAAATAGTAACCAGCCTAAAGTTAAGCATTTAAATTCAAAGTCAGTCTTTGTACTTTTTCACCTGTTCACTCATGGTGATTAAGAGCTTGAACTCTGGTAAGTAGTGACCTTGAAGAAGTCATCTACGCCCCCTCTTTCTCAATTTCTTCTTTATAAAAGGAGATAATAGTACTTCCTCTTAGGGAGGCTCATTCTGTCCTCAAATTGCTCATAACTGCAGGAGAAACAGACATTAGTAGACATACATATGCATATTTAAAAATAACTAGAGAAGTTCGAAATCTGGCAACAGTGGGTTTTTAATAGGGTGGTCAAAGTGTAAATCTCTTGAAGACATTTGAGTAAAGGGATAAGGAGATAAAGGGGTTAAACATGAGGGTGCCCGGGACAAGCAGCAACTGCTTATAAAAATCCCCAAAGCAGGTCCTTGCTTGGTAAGCAAGTTAAAGAAACCAAGGAAGACTGTATGGCTGTAACTGAGTGAGAAAGGTGGAAGGTGGCAGGAGAGAGGGGCGAGGACTGAATCATGATTACTTCTGCTTAGGGGACTTGGAGAAGGGTTCAAGAGGAGCTGACCTTGAGAAGAGCTTGAATGGAGAATAGGAAGGCCCAGACTGAGAAGGCACAGAAAGGCATAAGTAGTAAAGAGGACAATACTGGTGAAAGTAAGCAGACTGGGTGGAGATTGGTGAGTAGTATGGCCTGGGGCTTTGCCTCTCCAAGACATCCACAGACTAGACTCAGCCATCAGCTGGGAGCCTGTTAGAAATAGGGCCCTGAATTTACACACATCTTTAAGTAGTCTGCTAACTGGTCATTCCGTGTTCATCCTTGCTCTGTTTCAATCCAAATTTGCTATAGTAGTGGCAGAACAATCTCTCTGAAATATAAGTAGTAAATCCATCACTTCAATGGGAACATTCTAGAGTCTTCCTGTTGCATTGCCAATAAAACTCAAACCTTCTCTCCACCCCAGCCCGTCCCACCCTTGATTTACAAGATTTTACCAGTCTGCTGCACCCTTCCCTCTTTGCCTTCATCCCTTAAACACTCTTCTTGACTTCTTCCTTCCCACCATGCAACTCTCTTTGTGTTCTGTAAACAAACTAAGTGCAGAACAGCTACAAAGCTTCTGCATTCATTTACTTTCCTCTTTGCCTGGAATGTGTTTTTTTTTTTTTTTAAAGAGACTAGGTCTTGCCTGGGATTGTTTTGAACACACAGACTCAAGTGATTCCTAGCTTCAGCCTCCCAAAGATGGGATTATAGGCACGCCCCACCATGCCTAGCTTTGCTTGTAGGAGCATTCTTGCTTCAGTACATTGAATGACTAGTCCCTGTTTGTCATTTAGCTAAAGTGACTACTTAGATGACCTTCCTAACCTCATTTAAAGTAACCCCCCCACCACTAGACTATTTCTCTGTGATGCTTCATACCATCAGAAACTGAGTTAAATTATTATTTATCTCCCTCAACTAGCAAAGCTCCATAGCAGTTGAGATTTCATATCTATTGACTGCTGTATCCCTACTCCTAGAACAGTGTTTGTAAGCAGTAGTTATCCAATAAATACTGTCAAATGACAGCTTGGAATGCTATAAAATGTCAGACTCTGAGAGCTCAACTGTGCTACCATGAGCCCTTACACATTAAATTTTCATGAACATATAAACTTTACTTTGGTTATGATTGAGCATGTACCTAGCACATTTGCTGGGTGGATCAGTGCATCAGAGTGGAGGGAAAGCTTGCTGAAAGTTGATAAGAGGTATGGGGTAACTGAGTTGATGCCAAAGAAAGAGCTTATGTTTACCACAGTATGAGGGAGCTTTGCATTGGGAGCATAACAGTGCAGGATCAGAGAGTAAACAGCTCTCTGAGAACATCAGAATGTTAAAGGCTCACCAAGTGAGGATGCACTTCTCGACAGTCTGAAACGTTTTATAGGAGTGTGCACTGCCAGATTATTTCTGACTTATTTCATGTAGTTGTGTCTTTGAATCACCTCAGGTATACCCTCTAAATTCTAGTTTTCAAAAGTACATCCGTTGTAAGAACAGTGATGATTTGATATCACAGATCTTTGTGACTGTTTTTCTGCTGTGTCATGTTTCTGCTGGCTCTTAGTCCTGGTGCCTCATTTCTGTTTGCTCAGGTACTTCTTGACTGAGATGTGCATCTCTCCTGGAGAATGATTTGGGAGGATTTATTGAGCCTTAAGGTGAAAGTGTGTCTCTCTAGAAAGGACTGTTTATTTTTATGACTTGGACGAAGCAGTTTAAAACTAAATCACAGTTTAGAGTATTTGGGACTCATGGTAATGTACCCTGGTGCTGAAGACCTCTGGGGGCAAATGGGTTAACTCTGATTCACCCTCACCCTGAGGATGTAACACTTTTTGATCTTAGCCTGAAGGAGAAAGGACTTCTGTTTCAACCCCCTGCCTTGCATGCTTTAGGCTCTGATTGAATTATCTCAACCTAAATACCCCGAAGCCCTTGGAGCCAGGGTGGCTTCCATGGCCAACTGTCTGCTCTTCAGTCTAACTTTGAGACTTTGACAAAGCAATTCCTCTCTTTTCTACACTTTGATACTTTAAAGTACTTGGTATGAACTATATTTTATTCAGTGTGTTAAGTTGTTTCCAAAAGCAGAGTTGACCAGTGTAACTTATTTCCAGTCTAGCAGTGGAAATGGAAGTCAGCCTGGAGGTTTCTTAGAAAGTGGATGACAATAATGGTGGGAGTGACAAGTCTGAGCCCTGTGACTTTTGGCTGATTCTTTGCCTGTCCCTGGACAGATCAGAGAGGGGGCACTCAGGAAGCCATTGCCATTTAAACAGGAGGAGAAGGTGTACAGTCTCTTCTTAGCTACTTTGTGCAAGTAGACGCCACGTAGGTGCTAAGCTTAACTGCTCCCAGATCCAGGTATATACACATGGCAACTGGTCACTTTGCATCCTAATTTCAGGTTTCTTAAGAGTGAGAGAAAGGGGGAAAGACAAAAGGTTGGGAACCATCACATCAGCCTGTTGTCCCCAGGAGCAGAGTCTCCTATAACACAAGTGTGGCTGCTCACCTCATCTGAGTGGAGGGACAATGCCATTTCTCAAGCCTTGGGATCATCCTGGCTGGGCCCTGCTGTACCCAGGCTGTATGCATAGGTGCTGCAAAACAGGACTCAAACTGCCCAGAGAGAGAGTTACTCTGTCTTAAAAGGTACTAATTCATTGTTTTCTTGTTGCATTTTGTGCTTGTCTTTACAATATAGAATCCTTGGTTGTTTCTTACATTCTTCTCATGGAATGATCCTCACAATTTTATGGTTGAAAGTAAAGTTTATCTTAATTTAATCAGAATTAAACAGGTTTGATAACTGATACCATGTGTACTGTTAACATTTTATTTTTTTAAATGCTCCAGAGTTTTTGAAAACTCTGCCTAGTATCTGTTTCTCCTGTGTATGCAGAATTTAAAGTTTCTTAGAAACACAAATTGCAATAGAGCAGAAACATTTGTATCTACAATTTATTTTGCATAACAGGATGCCCAGGCTTCATGGCCTTACTCCTACACAAATGCAATCATTGTTTTGTTTTAGGAATAACTCTGAATTATCCATAACCTTAAAAAGCTTGATGGCATTGATCTAAGAAGGAGAGACTTCTTCTTTCTGGGCCCTCTTGAACTTCCTTAGTATCTAACCTTCTGCCTGACCAGGTTCCTCCTGCTCTGTCCCCAGCAGGTGTCCAGTGTGTTCATTTACCTTCACAAGTCAGCCTTGATGCCTTAAATTTCTGTGCTCCAAAATTAACACTCTCAGTCTCACCAGGCAACTCATTAGTTTTACTTTTTTTAAAAAAATAATTTGCTCTGGCTTTATTCTGTCTCCAGAAACATAAGAAACTTTCTTTTCAGCCGACCCCTCTTCTCTTAGAACCAAGACCTCAGTGTTTTACTACATTAGGAATTGGAATAAGTTTCCCCATAGAAACAACAGCAACAAAAAATGAATGTTTGGAACACAACCCATTCAAAAATTAGATTCTGTCTGCACACAGGAGAAAAGTTCAAATGTTTTGGCATAGAATGAATGGTTCAGAAACAATCGCAATAAGCCCATAAGACATTACTTTATTTTGGCACTTTGAGGCTAAGTAGGTAGACAAGCACAAATTTTAAGAGACATTTTAAATGAAAGGGAAAATGGGCTAAAAGTCACTGTGTTTCTTTCACTCTTAATTTTCACGTTAGAGAGCCACAAACATAAATCATCTTACATAGCCAATAATTATCCCATAAATAGCCAACACTGAATTTTAAAATGTAGTGTTACATAAAACATCCTTCTTATATTTAGCTGAACTAGAAACATTCATGATTTCAGCAGAATTTGTTTTAATAATTATGATAGAGATGCCCGTCTATAGGAAAGATTTTAAAAATAAAGGCAAATGTAGTGAAGAATTACCGGTCATATCTAGAAGCAACTACTTTACTGTTTTTGTGTGTCCAATCTTTTGAAATTATAGTGATGATTTTTATTGATAGTTGAATGACATTTTAATAGTCTATATTTTTTCCATTTGTTTTTTTGCACTCACCATAATGTTGCTATCAACATCTGCCAGAATAATACTTTTTCTCATTATGGATGATTTCCTTAGAACAGATTCCCCTTTTTGGAAAATGACTTGGTCAGAGAATAGGATTATGTTACACATTGTCAAAGTGGCCTTGAAAGTGGGTTGTTGGGGTTAATAATTCCAGCAGTGTGGGTGAGAGCTTCTCTACCAAATCTGCTTCTTGCCATATTTCTAAATTGAATGACAAAATTAGAATAAAAAGATATGCTGATACATATTAATTATTTCTCAATAAAATTAGGAAATATTTTTATAGTGGGTGTTTTTTAGACACATTTCAAGCTGTGTTGAGAGAAATTTTAGGCAGTTCAATAAAAGGAGTAGACACACAGGCATCATATGGGGAGATGTTAGATCTGTAGGGCTAAGACTGGTAATTTGGGACTTGTCTGCATCATCTGCCCTTTGAGAAGAGGTGCTTTCAAATGACCACTCTGCTCATAATTTCATTCTTCATTCTGTTTTAGAAATCAGATTCTCTGAAATTAAAAAAAAAAAGAGCCAGCCTTTCTAAGTAAAAGTGACAAGGCCATATAACTATATAATGCTTTTCTAGAAGACCAGAGCCTGGAAATTGGGCTTGAGATAGACCAGGACCTGGTGGCATGGATCTGTTGGCAGCAGGTGATTTGTCAGGCAGCGAGGACGAGATCCCAGAAGCAGTTCTGTATCCACTCTTTGTAGTTGGTTCATTTCAATTGACCAAACTGTAGCTAATTTCTATCACACCAACTCAAAAATATTTACTTGCAGTTTCAATTTTTCCATTAGATGATTAATAACATTATTGGTTATTCAGTTTCTCTACTCATTAGACTTTGACCTATGGATGATTCAGAAACTTTTCAGAAACTATAATGTGAATGGAGCCCATAGTTAGAGAGGGTGTGTTGCTTTTAAAATAGTGTTATCACACTCAACTCTGTTGTCCACTCTGCAGAGTTATCTGATGTAAATATATCAGTGGACTATGCTTTTACAAGCATTCTTCAGTCTGGCAGACCAGGTGGGTAGGGCATGTTGAAGCTTGGCCAGATATCCATGAGTGCTAGCTTCTCTTAGTTTGATAACTCATGTTCAGAAAGAAGAATATACCATAATTTTTTCATAAGCAGAAGTGAGTGAGTGTACTGTGTATTTTTTTGCGATAGTGAAATTCCCTACTTTAATATTTAATCCTTTTACATAGCATAAAGAATAATGTTACCCTTTTCTTGAAGAAAAGGATCTGTGAACATTGAAGAGAATTTGAAGGAATAAAGGCAGAGAACACTCTTAGAAAAAGAAAGGTCTTATTAAACCAAAACTATCCAGACTGCTATTTCTGTTTTATGTAGCTGTGTTTTATTGTCATAGAAATAACTCCATTTGGCAATTTCCAGTAGGTTAAATTACTGAATGTTAGATGGATGAAGCCCTTGGAAAATACATTTCTTTTAAAGTTGAACCTTAATTGATTTTTACTTTTTAAAGCTTGAATTGGAGTAGAAAATTAAACTCTTTTATTAAAGATGGTAATGTATATTTAAGTGGATAATTAACACAATAGAGAACTAATATTTTTGAATAATAGGATAGTAATAAGTGTTTGATACAAGAAGCAGAAACTGTTCTCCTTGTTAAAAATGTCTTTAATTCATGTTTTATAGCTATACCCTATGGGTTTTGAGAAGTGTGTTAATTAGGAGCATAGCAAGTGTAACTTTTCAGTTTCACTGAATGCAATTTTTCTTTAATTTCAAAATAAGAACTTATAGGATTGTGCGTCTGAATCTTTTATATTCTTTATGTGTTTAAGAACCTATCTTGCTCCCTTGTGTGAAAAACTATGGGGAGAGTTCCAAAGTTTCTGTGGCGAGTAAAGTAATTATAAATTGACAACATTCTGCTAGTTTTTTTTTTTCCTTGCCTACAGCCAGCTGATTATCTTGCTTATTCTTCCTTCAAATACACTCTTAGAAGATTCTATAAGTTGAATATAAATGAAGAGTGATTCTGGATTTATACCTTTTTCATCAGGTTCTCTTCATTTCTTAGATTTCATCTCAAAAAATCCTAAAATGATAGAAGCAAGTAGTTCTCATTTTCTTCTAATTCTTTCATTTTATTGATGGAGAAACAAAAAACAAATTCAGTGGTGGAAACAGAATTGTTTTTTACTCAGCACCAGACCCCTTGTCTGTAATAAGTTAATCTCTGGACATTGTGTCAACTACACAGATACCAGCTAGTGTGGCACTATTGATTATCTGCCTTTCAAGGACTCATTTCCTTCTCAAATCTCTCTGCTCTAGCCTTCTGCTTCCCAAGCATATGGCCTTGAAATCATCTTTAATTTTCCTTTTTATCATAGACATATGCTCCATCTAGATAGTATTTGGAATATGATGAATACTCATAAATAGAATCTCATTTCCTTCGAAGTCACCTTCTAAGTGAATCAAGATGCCATGGGCTCACTGACACTGGCTAGTGATGGAGAAAATGGTTATAAACCCATCAACCCTCCAAAAGTCTTTGAGACTTTTAATACTGAAAACCTAGGTAAAATAAAACAAAAGGCAAACTGAATAAAAAGATCCACTTGTAAAGAAGGAGGGGGAAGTCATGTTTGCCATCCAATTTAGCAGCCCTGTTTATGGATACTATGCTATGTGAACTTGAGAGCTGTCTGGATTTCAGTGTATCTATGTCAAAGCTATGGATAAAACTATCCTTGTCTATTGGGAGAACAGATACTGTTTTACTTTCTGGTTTTCAGGGAAATTAGCTATAAAAAGGTATCAAATGACAAAATAAGTGACCCTAAAAGGGGATTAAAATTGTTGAATATACCTATTTAATTCTGTGAAAGTCAAGGGCAAGATACAACATGGGGAGGAGATTCAGTGAATAACCCAGGTGCATGATTGTCTACTAACCTGGCTTTATATTGAATAAAGGATTTCTTCAAGAGTGAATTTTCCCAGTCTGCTTGGTGACAAACTGAGGTCATTTTTTAGTGCTTTAAAGGTAACATTACTTCTGCCATCATTGACTGAAATATTTACTTATTGTAGGTACATTGTTAAGTAAGTAGTGAAGAGCAGGTTTTTTTTAGGTAAAATGAAGACTTGACTGTGGATTCATCATCATGAAGGGTTGTCTCTGCCCAGCAGAAGGTCACAAAGGGGATTCAGATATTTCTCAGTAGCATTTGGCTATAAGACTCAGTTGATATCTTCAAATAAAGATAGCAAGTACTTACTTTTATGATAGGAAACTCCTAAATTCAGCTCCATAATATGTCTGTTTAGAAGCATATCCTGTCCAATACTAGTCCTTAAATTATCGGGTATTGATTTTAGACTATTTTCTATTGTCTAAAACACATAATCCAGAATGACAGTGACAAGGAATTTAGAATCTGGGCTCTCATTCTCAAATGCTTTCAGCAGCTCTTCCTATTCATCAAATATTAGAAATGCCATTAAAAAACTCATTTTTGAGAAGTTAGAATTGTACTCTTTCTTGAAGTGTGTTGGAAGTCAGTTACAAAAGCCCTCTGAGTCAAGAGTTTACTGAGAGTGGGGTTTTCCTTTCTCTCAGGAGTATACAACTGACAACACAGGAAATGACATCAAGCTTAGCACTATAGAGAAGTCACCTCATTGTGGAGTCAGGTGGAGCTTACAGAAACAATGGATATGATATTGTGTTCAAGTATATCTGTTTTACACAAATGGTGGTGGGAGGACTTTATGATGAAAAGGAGTAAAACGTTTAAAAATTCAGTAACCAAAAATTTTGTTGGCATTTCTGGAGGAAGAGAAAAAACAATCCATCTTTTTTATGACATTGAATGTACAAAGGAACATACTGGTGTGAAAATCAGTACTTCTGGGAAGAGGGAAGGAGTGAGGGAATGAGATTGAATCTAGACTTTCTAACATTCAGATGTGAAGGAAAAAGATAGTCCCTGGAAAAAGCACTCCAGGTCCCAGGAGACAGTGAAAGTGCCTGGAGGTAGGGTGATAGTGGTACCAGCCTCAGCTAGCGAGACTGAAGCAAGTCTCCCTGGGGATGAGCTTCAGGCTCAGCTGAATCACAGCCACATCACGGATGCTTCTAGAGCGACATGGAGGGTCCTAGTCAGTGTACACATTGGCTGTCATTTGGCAAAGATACACAACAGCATTGTTTGAGCCTCTGGCATGCCCTCAACCTTTAACTGGAACTATTCAATTTCCTTATTTGTAAAATGGGGATACCACCATCTCTTCTGCATAGGTAGGTTAAGGATGTTTTCACACTCTAGGGTAGAGCTAGTGCCAGTGTTGAAGTTCAGATGAGGGGTTCAGTGTGTGGGTTTCTTGCATCTCTCTGAGAAAGAATTCAGTACATATTCTCATTCATGGCAAGTTTATTAAGAAAGGAAAAAAGGGAAAGCTATGCCTGCATTGAAACAGGCGGGCAGTAAGCTGCAATTTATCAGAGCAAGCAGTATTCTTTCATAGAGTTCTTTGATGAAGTTATTGTTGAATTTATCACCTTGGGGTCAGTTTGGATTGCTCTTCTATGATTGATAATCCTCTCTGTCCCTACCTCTGAGGTGGATTAGAAAAGATGATAAGTCAGATTCCTGGAAACTTCCTTAGCCTGCTTAAGATTCATTATTTGTCCCTCCCCCCATCTCTGGTGTTTGTCCTTGTGAGATCCTCCATCCTAATTTTTTTTTTACTCAACTTCCATCACCAGGACAAGGAGAGAAGCTAGAAGCATTTACCTGACTCACCCCACAGTTAATTTATAACCCACGGCCCTCGGTGATAATGTGCTTTCATTGAATCCCTTTACTCATTTTTCCTCTTGTTCAGAAGAAAAAGATACAGATTTTACAACCAAGTCAGCATTGCTTAATAAAAAAAAGGGTCATTTTGGGAGCCAAAATGTTTCAAATTCTGGTCCCTCCATTTTCTTTGAACACATAATTTACTCTTTCAGGTTCAGATTCTCATCTATAAAGTGGGATTGAGAGATCATTTAGTTTTGTGGCAAAGTCATTTTAGACAAATCTTCCAGTTCATGGAAAACACATTCAGATGGTAAATAATGTTAAAAAAATCAATGAAGTTGATTGATTTCCAGGAAAGGCAAGCTGGTGAACCCTAATGATTTAAAGGTGACCTGATGCTGTATTGAAGATTTATGGGAAGTGTACAGCAGTGCCCAAGAGATTGAGTTCAAATCCTGGCACCACCATATTAGCTCTGTGACCTGGGGCAAGATAATTAACCTCTCTGTACCTCAAATTCCTCATTTATACAATGGGGGGGATAGTACCCTTCCTCCAAAGGGTAGATTTGAGGATTAAATGTGCTAATGTATATAAACCCCCTGGGACAATGCCTGGCACTGTTAGCTGCTGCTTATTATTATCATTTTGATTTCTGCTGCTGCTTCTGTTGACATGTTTCTGGTAAGGCCAAGATTAATCCAAGTTTAAAGAAACAATTAGAATAAGATATTTTGCTGGGCAATATAAGATAATTTTTTTCTTATAGTAGGCTCAAGGCTCAAGTGTCTGAAAAATAGGATCGGGCCTTATTCAGTAATTTTCCTACAGTGATTGCTTGACACACAAACCTTGCTAAGGAAAAGCTTGAGCAATCAGTCAAGATACTGGACATGCTATAGCAACACTATCAGTTCGCAGTGGGTTATGCTTTCTTAGGTTGCTCTCATGTGGTTCCACTTTTCCAAGGCAGTACCTTTATGTATTGTTTACATTTCCAAATTGAAGCCATATATTCCTTTGGTGTTATTCACAGACAAGTATCTGTTTCATCTAAGGAAGCAGTGACTTTGCACAGCAGCTTGTGAACATTTTAAGATGCAGGGGCCTTTGATAACTGAATGATCTGGATTAAGGTGTGTGTTGCAAGCATGTGAAAGGGGAACAGGAATAGCCCTGGGGGCAAGGGAGAAAGGCAGTCTGGAGAAGGAGGAAGGGGCACATGAAAGAAAGGTCAGGGAACTCTAAGACTGCCTGGGGCACCAGTAGCCCCCCACCCTCCACAAGGTTTGTAGAAGACCAGCTTTGTGACACTTGGAAGAGAAATCTGTCTTTATAGTTATAGACATACAAATCTTTAAGTGTTTCCTTTCCTGAATCTAATTCTCAACAAAAGTCAGTTATTTCAAAATAATATAATTTATGGTACAAGTTCAGATCTTTTGCTCTTTATTCTGGGTTTACATTCAATCAGGAGCCAAATGGTGGTAGAGATACCTTATCTTTTGTGAGTGAAACATTTCATGCTTTTAGAGACAGTGAGTTTTCCCAGTTTTCCCACCATAGGCTTCGCTACTCAAAAAGAATTCTAGAATGTGGTTCTTAACTTTGCTTAATATCTGAAATCATATATAAGTATATTAGATATAATCCTTCATTTTGAGTCTATATAGAGTCACCTTTTTAATTGATCTCTATTTTAAGTATCTGTTATGTTACCAATTTGGGGGTTTTCTCTTCATATTTTCTTATTCAGAAATTTGTTTAAAATGTTTCAAATAATTTTCATTTTGGGGAAATGAAACATCACTCATTATAAAGTATAACTTAATGTTTTTTCAGTAAAAATAAAAAATATGGACAGTATTCATTCTCCAGTTTAAAATATGAAGTTACTATCCTACTTATTCCTATACTAAAAAACTCACTTTCTTCAATTATTGATCAGTTCTTCAACCTAGAATGACTGATAGGAAACAAATAGTATTTTTGATACCTATTTGCATATGCTTTTCAGATTTCTGAAAGGAACTTAGGGGTTTAGAGTCCTCTCCCTCAATTCATTTGTGGAGTTTAATTAAGATGTAATAGTTGAAAACTATTGGGAGGTTGGATTTCCTTTAGTAGATAAGAACTATCTAGAAGTTCAAGTTCCCCAAGGATGTAGTCACAACTGTCTTTGGGAATAAGAAGTTTCCAGTTCCTGAAATTATCCAAGCATGTGCTAGATCAGCATATTCAGAGTTTTTCCACAGTGGTCGGCAAGATGGATAAGCCATCACAGGCAGAGCCCACTCCCATGGGCATGGTTGAGTCTGGGCTGCATTCTTGGCATACCAGCCAAGTACAACCCTTCCTCTCCCCCTACCACTCAAGAGTGAATATTAAAGTGAGAGAGGGAAAGGGGTACTGGCTTTGGATCTACTTACATTCATATATCCAAGCATGTGACTGGCACTGACAGCTGTGACCTCAAAGCCTGGCATTGTCCAGAGACATAAGCATCAGGTGGCCATAGAGTTAAATAGTTTGTTAACCTTGAGACCCTGATCTGAAAAGGGACATCTTCTTTCTAGTAATTCACCCTTCTAAATGCTATTACAGTTCATAGTTACAGTTCAGGGAAATACTTGATTCCTATGACCTAGCCCACCTTGCCTACTTAACAGTGGATACGTGACCTCATACAACTTATCAAAAACATTGGGTATAAAACAAAATCAGCTGAAGGGTATTGATTGCACAGGAGCTTTGTTAAATTCCTCTTTATATTGCTATGTACACAGTCTCTTACACTATAATTATGTGCTATAATTTCCATCCTGTGGTTTTAAGAACTCTCAACACAGAAGTACTTTAAGAATTAATTTTCTATTGAAAATGCAAGACTTTGGTGGTGGGAAAACTTTTGTATGGAAAGTGCAAAAATAAATAAATGAAAAAAATGTAAGCCTTAGAATTCTTGAAAATATATACATGGCTTATCTGCCATAGTTGACATTAAATAACAAGATTGCCACCGGTAATGAGACTTTCTTTGCATCGTTTCCACAAGGATAAAAACAATCCTACTAACCCACTATTTTACTAAACTGGACAGTTGCCGAAATAGCCGATGAAACAAAAAGTTAAGCAGCTGTTCGTGGTGAGCTAAAATGGGACAGCTGTGAGCAAGATGGGCATAAGAAATGCTATAAGGAGACACTAAAGCACAACTTGAAATGATTTGGCAATGCTGTAAAATGCTAGGAAACAGCAGTAATGGACTGGGCATTTTCCCAGAAGTTTTCAAAGAACTCAAGAGTGCTTCACAAAGGGTCACTTTGCCATATGCCTGATATAAGAACAGTTTTTAGTAGATGACTCCACTTACAAGGAAGCTCTTCAATCCTATAAATCAGGCATCCTTTTGATACCAGGGAGCTTGAGCTTCAGGTTTTCTAGTAGATATAAGTTGTGTTTTATTGATAGATTTTTTTGAGCCAATAAGTGTCTTTAGGAGGACAATATATATTTAAATATATTTAATCTTTAATTATGTCTATATTCTGCATATACAGAATAGAATGATATAAATAAATTCAAAGAATTATGGTAAAACATTGCTGTAAGCTCTTTGGGAGTGTGAGAGATAAGCTTTAAAAAAGATTTGAGTTTTCCTGGGCAGAAGAAGTAAAAGGACTAAGAGAAAACAAAACAAAGGATAGAAGGTATTACATGGTAACTATTATTATTACAGACATTGGTGCTGGTTTGTTAAAAGAAAAATTTTATTCATATCTTTGTGATACTACCTAAGTTTCTATGTTGATGTAAAGCATTTATAGAGTAAAATAACCATGAGAAGAAATAAACTGAAAGATGAGTTATCCCCACTCTGAAACGGGGAACAGGTAGGGAAGTCAATTTACTAGTTTGTGTTCAGAAAACTGTGAGGCAGTATATTTTTGGAGAAAAAAGGCTATCCTATTGTGAAAAATATCAGGTCTAAACCTCATACTAGTATTTCAGAACAGGATCATTCAGACTATTTCTAGTTGAGTTTTTGACTAATCTGTTGCTCATTGGTGCAATAATGGCAAGGAAATGCTGGGCATGCAAAAGAAAATATTCTAATGTCCCGCATTTTGAATTAAATATGTGTGGGGTGATAAGGGCATTGTATATGTGGAGCTGTGATGTTTTTTTGTGTGCACACACAAGCATCTGCATTCACAGCTGAGTGGGAATAATGGGGAGGGATAACGAAAAGAGATACTAAGGACTCTGGTTTGAAAGTTGAAAGTATCATTAAAAAAATTAAACAAAACAGAGGCTAAACAGACCATTTTGTCAGACCTTACAAAACCAAACAAAGGAAAGTTGATGCTTGAGGAGGAAGGTTTATAATAAAGGAAAACAACTTGTGTGTAACATTTACAGAGCTGTTGCACTGTTGTCATTCACTTGACCTTCACACAACATGGAGAGAAGAGGGTCATACCTTATTGTTCACACTGTACACAGGAGAAAACAGCTCAGGAGAGGAAGTGACTGGGCTTAGTTGACACTATAGTGATGGGGTCAGGGTAGAACCCAGCTCTGGCTCAGATCTGGGTGCTTGTCCCACCAGGATTTGGAAAATTCAAAGCCTATACCATAAGGGGAAGGCTCAGGATCCTTATGCTCTCTCTTAGTCTGTCTCCACAATATGATGGGAAACACTACCTGATGGAGTATGAAGTATAAATGTGAATACTATTAAGATCTCAAAAGAAAACCTCTATGATTTTTGGTATTAGCATAACTTTGAAGAGGTGAGATCATAGAGGCATTTGTCATTTCACAGCTCCCCTTGTTAGAGCTTGAACGTTGAATAGTATGTTTATTGACTTGATCCAATATGGTGTTTCCTCATTTTTAAATAAGCTTGACTTTGACTTTTTTTGTGGTGTCAGAGATGGCCTCAGAAGAGCAAAAAGCAGAAGCCAAAAGATCGGCCTCGTGTGAAAAAAGACCTTAGGTAATGTGGTGGATGATTGCTTGCAGTTCATTTCTCAGGTCATGGAAATGGCAGAATTTTCAATGCAGAGGATGCTTTTTAAAGATTATCAGACCATCTGTGTCTCCTCAGTTGCCTAGTAAGAATACCAAGTGTTTCAAACAAGGGTTATGTGCATGTTAACCCTTGCTAACTCTCATCAGAGAGTTATCCCTTCCTGAAAACAGAGCCAATTCTAGAAACCAAATGGAAGTTTGGAGAAACCCACAAATTAGGCAAATTGACTGTAAAACACATAGTATTTCAGAGGTCCTGAAGTTCCCTCTGTGCTTATCAGTTGGTTCCTGTTGCTACCACTACCAATAATGTTGTTTGTTCCTTTCCTCTGTGTTCAGCTAAACTAAGAAGAATCTAGTGGTTACACATTTTTATGTTTCTGGACAGCTAATAACATGATCACCCAATACTTTATCAGTTAAATAAAACACATTAAGGACAAAATGATCAGAACCTACCCTGTTTCCTAACTTTTAGGCTGCTGGCATTTTCTAGTAAATAAAGGTAAAGTGTACATGCTTGAGGTTTGAAGAATATAATCGCCTCTTGTCAAAGGAATTGAACAGTCTTTGTAATTATCAGTAACAAACCAATTTAGAAGAAACTAATAGCTGAAGTAATAAGTATAATAAGAAAAGTGAAGGAAGGATAAAGTTGCCTCTTACAGCCGTTAAGGGACTAAAAAATTTAGTAGGTAAAGGTTGAGTGTTTTACACAGGAAATCTATGTAGATGTGTGTTCAGCAGTTTATTTCCTCTTTCAGCATTTTTGTAGTATCTTTTAAATTAACTATAGCACAGAGATTGGCAAACTCTTGCTGCCTGTTTCAAGCTCTTGAGCTAAGTGGTTTTTGCATCGATACATAAAGATGGTTAAAAAAAATTAAAACCATTTCACTGTTCAAATAAGTTTTATTGGAACATAGCCTCACTCATTTATTTGGGTATTGCTGGTAGCTGTACTTCTGCTACAACAGTAGGCTTGGCCAGCTGTAACAGAGACCATCTGGGCCTAGAATTACTTGCTATATATCCCTGCTATTACAAAATATCACTAATATCCAAAATTGAGATTTCCCCCTTTTTTCCCTGTGATTTTTTCCAATAGTAAAGTTTTAGCAAGTAATTTTTACCAAAAGAAAGTGTCAGCATTTTTTTTCAGTACAGACATCTTGTTTAGTAAGGACAGAAAAAATGAACAGATTTTTTTTTTTAAATGATGTGTCTTAACAGCCAAGGATTCTCTCTGGTGAAAATTAGTTTCTTTTGAGTTCATGTCTCCTAATTATCTGCAAACAGGCCTACCAGTTCCCCTTTCTTGTATGCTTATGCTGCTGCTCTCCTGGAGAGATGTCTTTCTCTCTTCCCCTAGAACCTGGACTGACCTGACTTCCACCAACAGGATATGGTTATTGTGAGGCCCTGTGGCTTCTAGTTACAGTTCCAGGCCCTCAGAGACCTTGCAACTTGAGTCCCCCTTCCACCCCTTGACAGCAAGCTATCAGGTCAAATGAGCGGTCATTCTAGTGACAGAAATAAAGTGGGTTTGGGGGACGGGCAGCCGGAGGAAGTCCATCTGACAGCCATACCAGGGCCCAGATTGAAAGTGAGGTGATAAAGAATCTGGCACAGGAATACTCTGTGGCTGAGTCCTTGACCCTCATCACTGTGAGTCAATAAAATGATTTAAAGCTACCAAGTTTTGGAGGACCTTGTTGTACAATTTGATCTTTTGTTATGTCCTCCAGTATAGGATATTAATAAAGAACTGCAGTTAAATAATGACACATTTGCATACTTGAGCTTCTGGTGCAACTGAACACTTAAGTAGTTATTTTCATGATTGCGAAAGTAATGTAGGTTTATTGGTGAAAATTTAGAAAAGGATAAAAAATTCTAACGTAAACATTTTAAATTACACATTTGCCATCTAGAAAATGCTGTTAGTTCTAACTCTTTACAAATATATTATTAGTTTATAAAATTCTAAATATATTTAGCTTTGCACTTTTTTGTGTAATATCCCACTATTAAATGGATTTCAAAAATACAATTTTCATGACCACAGCAGCTTATTTAAGTAGATTATTAAAAACTCACATATTTATTCAAAACATAGTACATGTTTCATTTTCTTGTGATGGTTTCTTTTAAAGCACAACAGCTTTTTAGTTTGTTTCCCCTGTGTGTGGGGTAGGGTCCCCAAATACATCTTTGTCATAGATGGCCTACAGTGTGTCCCCTTTGTTTTCACTTTCTCTTTCCAGCTAGCTAGAGAATATTTGCTAGCTAGAATATTTACTAGCTAGAGAATATTTTTTAAAGCAAACTTTTTTTAAAGTAGCTTTCTTGAGCTATAATTCACATACCAGATGTACAATTTAAATGCCATTTAAAATGTACAATTCAGTGTTTCTTAGTATTTTCACAGGATTCTGTAACTATTATCACAATCTAATTTTAGAATATTTTTATCCCCTCTAAAAGAAACCAAGCTCATCTCCCTCCTAGCCCCTCCCCTCCAGCCCCAGACAACAACGAATCCTCTTCCTGTCTCTGTAATTATATATATGTGGTCTTTTGTGATGGACATCTTTTACTGAGTATGACTCTCAAGCTTCATCTATGTTGTAGCATGTAGCAACACTTCACTTTTTGTAGTCAAATAAAATCCCATTATATGTGTAGACCAGATTTTATTTCTCCATCAATGATGATTTGGTTTGTTTCCACTTTTTGGAATTATGAATAATGCTGCTATGAGCATTCATGTACAAGTTTTTGTGTAGACATGTTTTTATTTTCCTTGGATATATACTTCGGAGTGAAATTTTGGGGTCTTATGGTAATTCTAATTTTTTTGAAAAGTTGCCAAACTTTTCCAAAGCTATTGTACCATCTTGCATTTCACTGCATGGGGTTTCTATATGGTTTCATTATATCTTTTTCAATACTTGATATCATCTTTTATTATAATCATCCCAGTAGATGTGTAGTGCTATCTCATATTGGTTTTAATTCACAATTCTTTCATTGCTTGTGTTGTTAAGCTTCTCTTAATATGCCCTATTGGCTATTTTAATAGCTTCTTTGTAGAAGCATGTACTTAAGTATTTTACCCATTTTTAAAATTACTAAGTTGTAAAAATTCATCTAGATACAAGTCCCATATCAGAGATGTAAATTTGTCTCCATTTTGTGGGTTCTGTTTCACTTTCTTGATAACACCAACACCACTTGCATCATTTACAGTTTCAGTTTTGGTGTTCTGCCTTTTATGTCTATCTAACAAATGACTACCTAGAACAAAGTCGAAGATTGTATTTTAAGTATTATTTAATTAATTTCTTTTTAACTCCACAGCTAATGCTACCAGATTTTCTTTAGAAGTGGGAACCCTTCCAGGACAATACATATGGAGCATAATATTTTTAATAGTTATATAATATTACATGGTATAGATATACCTTATAAGGTATAAATATACCTTTTGTATTCAAGCGGTACATTTTGATGGGTATAAAGTCTCATTTCCAGTTATTGGGGTTTTTCCATAAACAAGACTACAAAAGTCCTGGTACATTTTTCATTTTGTTCTGGTGTCTTTATAGCCTACAGGATGTAATACCTAGGGTGGACTGGAAAGCTCCCTTCAAAATTGAAGTTACTAAGACTTGTCATATATTGCAATTTGGACACTTTAGTTGCTTAGGGAAAGATTATGAATCTGCTCTTAAAAAATAATATAGCTTGGTTGAATCATGCTGGGGAAGAGGAAAGCTGCACTGACTCTTTGCTGAAATCCTATGATTGGTATTTCATGTCTTATGTATTGCTGAAAGGAGGATTGGCACAGCTCCTGGATGTTTTCCAGTCAATTGTCACAAAATAAATTTTTTTCACTGTGGAATGATTCAAATTGAATATAATGTTTATATCTTTCAAAGTAATCTAAACGGAATGAAAGCTTAGGGGAGTTTCAACTGATGTCTTGGCTCTATAAAATCTGTGCAAACACAATCAATGGTCTGCTATACATTTAGAAGAACCAGAATGGCCTGTAGTGTTATGTAGTATTTTTAGATCTTTTAAGCTCCCTCAGTGGCCTATTACATTGACTCTTTATTAGAGCACATGGACACTTCTTTTAATAAACCTCCAAATTGTTGCCATTATTTAGACATTAGCTAGGTGGTTGCTCTAATGCTACAGTGACATATTGTGATTCTAAGTTACATTTTAGCATCTTTAAATTTTTTTTCCTGATGGTTTTAGGATCTGTTATTGCTTGGTATGAGTCAAACTAAGAAAATAATCTGTAGGAAGCTGACAACAAGAGGTGCTTTTGAGAGTATTTTTTTCTTTCAACTTTGCAATAGTGGAAGCTTTAAGACATTTCAAATTAGAGAGAATGGAGTTCTGAACCCCCAAGAATCTATCTTTAGATTCATCACCTCAGAACCAATTCTGTCTCATTGCTCTGCAAAGTCCGTGTGGCAGCCACTGACCACCTGTGGCTGCCAGCAATAGAACTGTGATATGACCCAGGAACAAAATCATCCCCATTGTCCGTCTTGATATTTCTACTCCCTCCTGGGGCCTTCTCAGAATTCTTCCTTGACTTTCATATCTACACAAATCTTGCCCCCAAACCTATAACTCCGTTAGCCCCTTATTTGCTTTTTTTTAGAGCACTTTACAACTCATTATTTGATTTTTTTGACTTGCCTGGTAAGTTCCGTTCTGACTCATTCACAGTAACTAAACCTCCAGGAGATGTGTGGTGGCTCCATGGTGACTCACCTGTGACTGCTGGGTGTGTAAGACACCTCAGCAGGCAAATTCTGCCATGGCAGACCCAACATTTCTTTGTAGAACATATTCTCTGGATGTGAAACCCACAGATTACGGAAGTTAATTTACACAGCTAATTAAAAAACATGAGTTTAACACCCAACCTTTAACATCAGAGGGAAATGTAAGGTGTTTATACTGCAACAATAGTCTTTAGTTTTCTTATTTCTAGTATTGACAGTGTGGCTTGCATCAGAATAACCCTCTGCTAGATACCATCCTAAGCTATGGCCTCTTCCCCCTTCCCCCTTCCCCCACTCCCTCCCTCTTCCCTCCCCCTTCCTCCACCCTCTCTCCCTCCCTCTTGTCTTTGAACTGCTTGGTTTGTTTCAGTTTTCTGCCGAAGAGTTACCAGAGAGTTCTTTCCTGCCCGGGTTCCTTATATAGAACACAACCCCCTAACACCCTTCATTTTCCATTTCTCTTATCTCAGCCTTTTCCTCCACCCCCATACTACTTGGTACTACCTGGTCTTCTCTATATTTTATTACCTAGTCTATCTCCTCACACTAAGAAACTATGAAAGTTGGGATTTTTTGTTGAGTTTTTTCTCATTTTTGTTTTGTACGCTTAGGTGCCTGCAATAGCACTTGGAATATAGTAGCTAGCTGATCAACAAATTTGCACTGAACAAATGATGCCCTTACTTTTTGCTGTCTTTTGCTCTGTGATTCTTCAGTAAGAGCCCATGAATAGCTGATTTGTGAGCAGCTATCAAAAACAGGTTTCCCTTATAAAACCCACCATTGTGTGTAAATGTCACCTCATTAGTCTCTTTGGCTTCTGGAGAGTCTCTTTTACAATACTTTCATCCGTGCAATGTGGACTAGTTGAAACCCCCTACCTGTAGCTTTTTCCTGTCACATTCAAATTTGTAAACTACCCTTCTTGATCTGGTAATGTACTTTAAGTGCCATTTTGTCTAGGTCCTTAGCAGAAAGCTGAGGTAATCCCTGTGAAATTTGGTCTCTGAGTACCAGTCATAGACCAGAATCCAGTGTCTAGGTGCCACCACACTGCCATTTGGGAGTGATACATCACTGTAGAAGGCTATGTTGGTACCAATTCAAGAAAAGAAGGAAATATGTTTTGGTGAACTGAAATGCAGTCTTATTTTGCTATTTAATGCAACTTGTAAAGAGTTTTATGAAGCAGAAGATTTTGTGCATTGAAAATGCATTTCCTCTGGACCATAGTTTTTGAGCCTCTACCAGCAATGCCGTAAAGACCATAGAAAATGGTTTTCATTGAACCTTTGTTCTGGACCAAAAGAGGAACAGTGGATTGAGGAAGAGAAGGGGCTGAACTGCAAACTGCACTGAGGAGTACAGAGACAGCAACTGGGGCTGGGAGATAGTTACCTCTCACTTGACCGTGAGTGGTAGTTGGGAAAGACATACCAGCACCCCAGAGTAAGGATTTAAGAACTAGATCATATCAAGTAAATGATGATACTTAATGACATGTAAATCTGCTTCTTTCTTCCAAGTTGGAAAATGTCAAAGAAACAACATTCAAAGAGGACAACCAAGGGTGGGTGAGATGTTAGCACTTCTTGGCCTTACTTTGACTGTACATAGAGAAGACATGATAGCCATCTAGAGATGTGCAGTTCTCATATTATGAAAAAGGTACTAAAACCATTATATAAGGTGATTGTCCTGCCTGTTAAAAGAATGTTTTCCCTTACAATGGCTTGTCTATAGGTCTATCTACTGCTTTTTCTCAACAGCACCCTAATGGCAAAGCAAAGGAGACAGGTGATACACTTCATTATAATGGTGGATATGACGGGAGAATCTCATTTACTTGCTACTTTCTTCTGTCTTGTATATTCCTAATACTCGTCAATGCTGTGTGAATAAAAGTAATGTAGATTTTAAGAATGAAAGAGCAGCAAGATGTCACTTGTCATGGATGATCATCCCAAACAATGCCCTCATAAGGCAATTAAATAAACTTTCTCTGCTTGCTGTTACTTGACTGTCTTTTAGCTGCCCTTGAAAAGTAGTTGGAAATTTTTTTAAGTGATTAGCAATCCAATTAAATGTTTTAATGTTATAAGCAGTTTATAATTATAAAAGCCCACTTTCAGAAACTATTTCCATCTATTGTCAGCTAAGGACAAAGAACTGCTCCTCAGTAGCTGGCATAACATAGATGTACAATAAATATTTATTGAACGCACAAATATGGATGGCTGGATGGCTTTGAGTAATAAAAGCAAATACTCTCCCCTTTTTTTGCTTCCCAAATGTCTTTTTCTTGGTCTCTGTCTCTCTTGCTCCAGCTCCATTCTCCCTACTTCCTCTCCCTGTGTACCCTTCTCCCTCTGTTTTTCTCCCTCTTCCTCTCCACATTCCCCCATTAATGTATTCTGGTTTTTAGGAGTAGAGGTGTTTAATAAGCATAGAAACAGTGCTTTTGCCACCAGAAGAAAGAGAACAAAAGGGATTATTAGAGGAGAATAATCTTGGTACCAATATGAAGACTAGGTGATGTTTTATAAATACCTGCCGTATGCAGGACTGTCTACTGCTTGTTCTAAATCGTAAGATGTTAAGGAAACTGAAAGCTTGTGTTCCCCGTGGTTAAATGTTTGGTTGTCAGCATGCACAGAACAGATATGACTCCACATGACAAACAGGAAAAAGCAAAGCAAAGGACCTGTCTGTAACCACGAGTGTGGACTGAAGAAACCTTGCTTGCACAGCACATTTCTAAGAAAAGAAGTTGGTCTTTCAGTTGGTAAAATGACTTTTCATTTAGCTGTAATATTCCTCTGGGATGGTTCTGTGAATTCAATAAAACAAAACTAAAGAAAAACCTATTCTGTTGAAGGGAATATATAATTAACCCCTAGAAATTAGTGCCATCCTGTATATTACTGAGGAAAATAGATTAAATACTGGTATGAGTAAAAATAGTATCTATCATTGTTCTACCTGGGATAAAATTATAAGGACTGTCAGTCATCCTCCTTAAGGGTCTAGTTTATTATAATCTGCCTTGGGAACAATGCTTTCTATCTCCCTATTACATAAGGGTCCACAATTAGTGGGTTTTTTCCTCCGTGTCTCAGAAGAGCCTGGTCTGTAGAGCTAGATGAACAGGAAGGTAGTTAGGATTTTTTGGGAATTCTATTTGGCATGTTTCAATACTGTTAGAATAGTTTTTATGCCCTTTAAAAGTCCCTTTGGGTATTCAGTGCCATTTTGAATTTAATATGCCCTGAACTTGAAACTGGACCCCTGGACCAGAGTTGGAACACCTGGATTTAGTTCTAGGTCTCTTTTTAACTGTTATTATTATTCCACTTAATACATTCATAAACATTGATTGCATTTTCCTGCATTAAGTTCTGGACAAACAAAAGTAAGACCCACTTGCTGCCCTTAAGGAATCAGTTTAATACCCTTAAAGAATCAGCATAATGATCATCCATGTGGGCTATTTTGTGAAATAAGGGGAGGGACCTAACATGGGGAGCAGTGGGGAAGACTTCCTGAAGGAGGCAATACCCAAGTGAGGTGGAAGCAGTCACTATGGAATATCAGATTTTGTAGAGTGTTTAAGCCAGAGTTATTCACAGAGCAAGTCAAGAATACCGAGGCATACTCAGAGAGTGACTGGTTCGGAGGAAACCCTGGACTGGGAGCACAAACAATATTTCTGGATCCCTGATTCCTCACCTGGAAATAAACCTGTGTTAAACTAGAAGACACCTAAGGAATCGTTCATTTGCTCAAAAAGATTCTTCCTCCCCTTTAGCAGCAATGTGAAATGATTTTTCTCAGGTTAATTGGCATGTGCCCTGTAAATTAGGCTGACAAAATATTAGCAAGAGAAAAACAAATACAAGATTATTAATGTGCAATGGGAAGACATGGGTATACCTAGTGATGGGCAAATCAGACTTTTCAGTTAGAATTTGGGATTTGTATACCTAATTTAGTACAGAAAGGGAGGGGAAGAAAGGGTATTTCTGGAAAGCAGATGACTTTAGGAAAGATAGCTGTGCCCTTAGGAAGAAAGACTGGACATAGCTAGTTTGTGACAAGATAAGTGGGTGTGGTGCTGACTGGTTTCCAAAAAGATCATATCTGCTCCCAGGTATGGGGTTAGGATAATCTTGATGACAATCACATTCTTCTGGGAGGCTCTGCTTTGGGGTAGATACGGGATTTTCAGAACACAAATGCCTTCAGCTCAAAATAATTTGGATGTCAAAGTGACCTATGTTGTGGTGGCATATCCGAATCCCTGTTGTTGCTCTTTGGTTATTCACATGTTGAAGGTTAGAAAGATATTTACTATCTTCATATTGACAACATTTTCAACATGAAGATCTTAAATCAAGGTTTGAGCTACTAGATTCTTCCTTATGCTTCTCTGTCTGTATGTGTTAGTATTGATCTCCTGTCTGTCTTGTGTGAAGGCCTGTCTTTCTGCCCCTTCTTAGTCTCCCCTTCTGGAAGAAATTTATCTCTGCCTTCACTGCCTGTGGCACTTAAATGTTCATTTCTCTTTTCTCTATTACCCCCTTTTACCCCCCAGTTCCTTCTTCCTTATTTGCACAAGTCCCCTACATTTGACTGGATTAGTCCCTGTACCTATTCTCAGGTGCACATTTGACAAGTGTGCTTTGTATTTTCAAACACTGGCATTAGTGGGAAACACATGTAGAGGAAACTGGAGTAAGCATTCTTTCAAGATTCGGTCACTATGGAGAAGGACTTCTATCCAGTTTTTGTAATTCTCCGGGAGCAGATGTGAAGGTGTAAATAGATTTGTTGTTCAAGGGAGGTATATTGGATTCTGACTGTTTTTTAAAAAGCCCCATCCTCCCCAGAGAGCTGTAGGGCACCCAGGGGGAGCTTTGTCTTCCAGCACACATGCTGATATATTATTTATAGTGTAATGATGTTAAAGGTGTTAGATGGCTAGGCAGTTTTTGTTGTTGCTGTTGTTTTTAACAGTAACTACTTATTATTGATTGATCTTTATCCGTATGAGACTAAGAATTATAAGGAATCTGTTTTGAAGTAAGATCCTTTGCTTTAGGTAAAGATATACTTTATATGGTTTATGTGAAAGAGTGTATATAAAACGTAACTGTATATTTTTAAAACAATTTTGGCAGGCTGAAACCTTGGTTGCCAAAATAAATTACCCCTATTAACACATTGTTATTTTGAGAATTTATTCTTTCCAGTGAGTGCTTGTCCAGACTTTTTTTTTTTTTAATGTTTCTTAATGATAGTGCACTTGCCTTCTTTCTGAAATAAAGCCTTTCTACAGTTAGAATTTTCTTAAAGGAGAGTATCCTGGACTGCCAATTTGTGCGTGTGTGTGTGTACATATCTGTATCTATCTTTTAACTACATCTGGAAATTAAGGCTCTTAGAAGTAAGAACTGTCTCTTTTCTAATTTTCTTTCCAAGTCTTAACTTTAGTGATATTTCCTCAAAATGGCCTTCCTTGGCCTTAGAACTGGTTGTACCCTGCTACCCTCCACAGCCAGTGTGTAATTACTCGCATCATGCCTGTAATTATTCACACAGCACACGAGCTCCACTGTGGTCCTTGGCAGTCTTGTTGACTGCTGTACCTCCAGCAGTGCCTGACACTGCAGCTTCTAGCCACCTTCCAGCCCCATGTCCCAGCCATGGGTTAAATGAGGTGATTTCAGTAAACTCTTCAGAGCAGTTGCTGATCACAGTAGAAGCGTAGCAGTTCTTAAAAATTAATCAGCGTGTTTTCTCCAACCAGAAGCCACTAGTAATTTAAGCTGTTTTTTATTCTTCTTTCTCTGCATTTTTCTATTTCTTTCTGTAATTGCTTTTTACCAAGGATATTCGTTTAACGAACTATTTGATGGTATTATAGACTAATATATTTTTATTTCCTGTATGCGTAGACATAAAAAGGCATCATATATACAGATATACATCTATATAAAATTATCCTTAAGCAATTCTTTAAGCAATCATTATGAAAACTAGTATTTACCACAGTGCCTGGTGGGTACTTCAGTAAAGGGAAAGGTGTTCACATGCAGTCATTACTTATGCCCAGTGAGATGGTGCTGGCACGATGTTCTGTGCTCTTGGGCTCTCAGTTTGTTCATGTCAGAGGCTGTGCTTGCTGCAGCTATGCCTGTAAATGCAGTTAGAGAATAGTTTCCTGTGTTACCCTTATGTTTGAAGTAAAACTAGTCAACCATATTGCCATTTTTTTAAATTAAAGGTCAGAATTAAGTTACTATCCCTAGTAACAGCCCTAAAAACATTACCTTCTTTCCCAATAAAAACTAATTGCAAATATTACCTTGTTATATTTCAAATAGTCATTTTTAAGACTTTGATGGTATGACATGAACTGAACTATTTTTAATGACTTTTTAGAAAAGTGCAAAATTAGCTTTAAAATGCTATAAACAATATATTCACAATATATAAAAAGGAGAAAATAGGGATGGCAAAAATAAAAATTATAACCATTATTGTACTACTTAATTCCTAGGCTTTCAGAACCACAAATATTGAAGTAAAGGTATACATATAATGTCCTCAGTCTCCAGAACCATTTAAAGCCCTGAATAAATGCTAAATGATCTTTTACTCTACTTAAACATGCTTCTTCTAATCAAATGAAAAAACCCCCATATATAGAGTTTTAACAGGAAATAAAGAATGGACATGGGAACTAGGAATGTTTTATTTTAAATTATTGAGATTATTAAATCATTGAATTAACAGAAGCCAGACATGAAGATACATTCCCAAAGTGTACCACTAAGTGATCTTGTTTGGAATATTTTTTATATATACATAAAAGCATGTTTTGCTTCAAGAATAAATATTTCTTATATAATTTTGTTAGTGTTTCATTCTTGTTTAAGTCTAATGTTGATGGAATGGATCTTGCAGAGGAAATTATTTTTTTTACAGTGACATGGAAACATGTAGTATGCCTTTTACACATGCAGCACAGAGGATTTTCTGGACTAGTTCAGAAAGTCAGCTTCTTTCATAACCTCAAATTTAAAACTACGTTCTGAGTTGGAAGCTGCCTGCTTTGTACGCCAACAAAATGCTTTGCCTTTGTACTATATTAAAATGTGGCCCAGAGCATCCAGTTTATTTAGCATACAATGAAAGAAATTTTTTTTTACTAATATATCTAGGAAAGGACTTAGTTTTGCTTTGAAATCATCTCAGTGCCTTTTATTTAGTGAGAGTTGGTTATGAAACTGCCTACTCGGACACTTTCAGAGACTTAAAATTTTTATGCAAAGATTCTTAAAAACCAATGAAAAGTAAATATTTACAAACTCACTGAATAGGGATTTTTGATGATTAAGAGTCAATCATGAAAGCATGACCTGCTTCTTAAGTATTTTAGAGAGATTTAAAAGTAGATATTCCAAGTTTTTTCCCCCAAATGTTCCTTTTACAGGTCTTGCTCTCCAGAAAACTCTGAAAGATTTATTTCTAGTTAAGAAATAGAAGCAAGGATTTCACTTTCCAAGAGAATTTCAAATTTATACCCTCTTCTATTAATGTGTTTCATTGTGAAACTCAATAAAGTTTTGTCTTTACTTACATGTGATTTCATCTGTGAGAAATAATACCCAAAACACAGGAGACTGCATTAAAGTTAGTGGAGAGCCTCAGGCAGACTCAAACACCTACCAGCTGCCTTAGTTTAGTGAAATGTAACATGAGAAATACTTCACTTTGTTTTTGTGACCGTCAATTTAATAAATGATCTTTGTTGAATGATTCAAACTACATAAATGTCACTTTCCCACTTTCAACATTTGTGTGAAAGTCAACATATTCAAAGTGATGGAGTTTAGAATAAGATCTTACTGTATACGCTGCCATATTCATGATTTGGTATTCAATAAAATAGTCATGCAATTTTCCAAGAATCATATGCTGTATTTGAATACACACATCAAAACTTGTGGTTATTTTCTTTTTTGTATATGAAAAATTCATTTAAAGCCATTTAGTCAGATGTAGCTGAGCATGTTATTTAAAATTTCTAGTATTTGATCTGGATCTTGTCCTTTTTTTTTTTTTTTTTTTTTTTGAGACTAGGTCTCACTATTTTTGCCTGTGGAACCGCAGGCTCTCGTTGCCTGGGGTACCATGGACTCAAGCCATTCCCAACCTCAGCTTCCCAGGTAGCTGAGATTACAGGCATGCACCACCACGCCCAGCTGTTTTTTTGGAACTAGGTCTCGCTATGGGCCCCAGGCGGGACTCGAACCAGGATCCCTAACCCCGACCGCTTCATAGGCTGAAGCTTACAAGCACCAGCCACCGTGCCCGTCTGGGATCTTGTCCTCTTAAGTATCACCTGAAATCATTAACCATTAATCAGTAACCACTCTTACATGGTAAATATTTTTAGTTCTACTTGATGTTGAAAATATTAGTCTTAGCCCAATGAAGCATTTCTATGCCAATCAATATATTAGTTTTACAAATGATTAAAACCTGTAGATTAGAATCTGTTGATTAGGAAAGAATATTTTTCTTTTTATTTCATTTGGTATGATTACCAGTATTGCCGGTGAGTTTTACTTAGAAATATGGTTTGTTTCAAATGTTCTTTTTACATGTAGACCATAGAATGGCCTCAGCCAATGAGTAACTTTCTTGGAGAGAGTGAATGTGATTAGTCTGATGTCATACCAAAATATTTCTCTTGTCACATAGAACTACTATGTTCTTTGACAAATTCTTTGACAAATATAATGGAAAAGTGTATATTTTAGAAGCATAGGAGTGTTTGAAAAGTTGTTTCACAGGAACAGAAAAGTAGGTGCCCGGAAACAGTGCCGTGAGCTCATGGGTACATAACACCAACCACCGTTGGGGTTTGTGCAGATATAAAGTAAGCCTTTGATAAGCCAGCTACAAGATGTTGTCAGAATGGCTGTTTGCAGGGGGTGTAGTAGAGTTGCCTTTGGAGTAGAATCTATAACAATTCCTTGATTATTCTTAAATATTTGATTATATCTTATGAAATGATAAAGCTTCAAAACAGACTTCCTAAATTAATGTCTTCTTGCCTCAAAATAAGCTGTCCTTTGGTAATTGCAGAATGGGATCTTGAAAGGACTGGTTTCATGGTCTCTGAGTTTTACAGTCTATTCCCCTCCTCCCCGGTAGTTTAGACAGCCAACAAAATACTGTGGTTTATAATAAGTTTTTTAATATATTTTAAGGTCACCATTACTCTTAATATTTTAGATGTTTATTTTGAAGTTCAAGGTGAAAAAAACCTCATTTGTGTTTTCTGTGTTTCTGCATGTAGTTTTAATAAATTAGAGTGTCACTGGAAAACAAAAGTAACAAAAATGACACAAATCATTATCAGTGCAATTTGAGTTAGAATAATTAAAATATATTTAGTAGGTATTTGATTTTTCTGACAATACAGGTAACAAGTCATTCTTTACTTGGTAGCTTATTAGAAACTTATATTAAAAATTGTAGAAAATATTATTTGTTTATAGTTTTCCCAGGTAGATATCTGGAATTGTGTATCAACATTAAAAATATATGCATCCTTTTATCCTATGGTCCCACTTCTGATAATCTCTCCCCTACAAATTGTCACTCAGTAGGGTTCAATAGATAAAAGTATATTTTATCATTGTTTGTAGCATCAGTGAACAATCTTTGGTGTGAATGGCCAAATAAATTACAGAACATTCATACTTTGGAATAATAAGTAGCTAATAAATATAACAAACTAGTTGAACAAACTGATACAATTTAGGGAAATGAAGTTACAAAGAAGTTATAAGTAATCTGATTTCATACTTTAAAAACCCAAAGTGTTTCTCTCTTTTTTTAATCATCAGACATACCAACTAAGCTGTCAGCAATTGGCTATGAAGTTTGGAAATGGCTGTCCATTTAGGAGTAAAAAGTGAAGTGACAAGGCAGATCTAAAACCAGCTGTTTACTTAAATACATGTATCTTCACAAGTACACATATATGTATGTATAATTATGTGTCTATGAATGTATCACACATATGCATAAAGATATGTATATTAAATGTTCAAATATTAATGGTGGTTATCTTGTTATTAGTATTATAGTAATGTATTTATGACTTCCTAGATTTCTCTACATGAAATTTTTAAGGATCTCATGTCTATATAATGTAGACAAAAAAAATAACTTGATAAGATGGAAGACAACAGAATAATGATTAATATTCAGTTTTATGTTTATAGCATTCTGATATAAGCCCCAAACCTTTAATGAGATGTGCTACCTATACAGATAGGTTTTTAATTTTATAAATATGTTTAATGACAGGATATATTTTATGCCTCTGGAATAGTAATTTATATTAAGGTAATAAAATGTTCTTTGTGTTAAATCTGTGAAACTACTAGTATTAAAAATTGAAAAGAAGAAAACACCAGAATTGTAGAATCTTTGTTTAAAAGCCTGGATACCCAATTGAAGGGATAGAGAGATTGATATTTGAAGTCTTATTAAAATGAAAACTTCCTGTTATCAGTACTTAAATAACTTGCTTTTTTTTTAATGGAGAAAAACCGACAACCATAAAGATGTACAAAATTGTGTATGAATGATGGCGAAAAATCAATTCAGTAGAAAACATGAAAAAACACAAACAGGAAAAACCACACATAAAGAAATATAAATCACAATGAACATGAATATGTTCACTCAAAGTAGTAATAAGTAAAATGAAACAGTTATACATTGCTGATGAAAATAGAATTTTAAAAGTTCTTTTTAGATAATAGTTCAGAGTATGTGTGACAATTTGAGGGGCTTGTGTTTGTACTTTTTTTAGTGTCTTTTGATATGCATACCTTTGACACAATAATTCCACTTTCAAGAATATATTATGATGTGATTAATTAGAAACATTTTCCCAAAAAAGTATGTAAAAATGTTTACCATTATCTCCATTTGTAATTACCAAAATAAGGGAAAAGTTATAAATGTCTAGTTTTCCTGTGCTATATAATTGCTTTTGTTACTGCTAATTATGATGTAACTGAATTTACATAGAAAATTGGTAACCAACTTGCAAAATAATGCACTATTTCATTTTTGTAAAAAATAAAAGCTTTGCATGGAAAAAAGTCTGGGGAAGAATATGCATCAAAATGTGGGAAGGACAGTTGAATGATGGAGTGATATAAATCTTAAACCTTTGGTAAAATAGAATGCATACATGTAAACATATTTCAGATTGCAAATATAATATGTTCACTTTCTACAAAGAGCCTGTGTTAACTTTATAATTAAAAAGAAATCTCTTTGGCTTTTCCCTATTGTAGCAAATGAAGGAGCAGAAAACCACACGGAAAAGACAAAAAGTGTTTCTTCCCTTGAAAATGAGAAGGGACAAAGTTGTGGGCATTTATTAAGCATAATTAAAAATTGTGTGTCAATTTTTTATATATATACAACTTCAATGAAATATCTGTTTGCTAATTTACCAAGTATATATTAAGCACCTGTTACTATGTCACAACCAGCAGACTTTAGAGAAAAGGAAATAGGCCCAGAAATATGTCCTATGATATTACTTGGATACTTACTTAATTGGAAACCCAAGGATTAAAATTCAACTGGAATTGTCAGGATCCCTTAATTCACTGCTGATGTGAAGGTTGAATGATCTACCTGTGGTCACTGGATTATCTGTGGGAATAATAGAAAGTTCATCCCAGCACCAGGTTAATTCTAGAATATTCGAGTTTACCCTCTGGGAACTTCTCTTCCTGGTCTCATATGTTTAGGATGTTTCTGAGTTGTGTGTGGGCTGCACTGCTTGTCCCAGACCTACTCTGTGTGCATTGCACTCAGCTCAGACTTGTGATTTCCTAGCTTTCTCTTCACATGGTCAGATTTTACGGGGTTTGTACCAGACTCTTTGGATATCCCACTACTGACATCTAGCCATGTCCCCATGTCCATCTCTATGCCCAAAAACACTCAGCTAGTATGACTTCTCCATTTCCTGGTGGGGGCCTATGAGTTTCTATGCCATTCAAATGATTAGGCTTAAAGTTTTGACATTACTTCACTTCATACATTGTCAAAAGAGCTTTTAATCTAATTCAAAAGTGTGTGCCTCCTCCCCCACACACATGAGCAATGACATGCCCTACATATTAAAGAGCAAAGATGAACACTCAAAGCAAGAATTCTTAATTACATGCAGAATGGCTTCAATTGAATCTATTGGCATCCTCACAAGTATCAATTTGAAGTTGTTCTTTGGAAACCTCACAGCATAACACTTCAGAAATCCTCTTCAACATTCAACAGAATCCCACGGAAATGTTGGACGCAAACCAGAGAGAAAACTCTTCTGATCTTACAAAAGACTCTTGGTTCTTTGAATTATATTTAGGAAGGGAGAAAAGCAGAGCATCTGGAGTGTGAGAAGATACCTTGTAACTGCAGCAGAAAGTGGTCTATTAGAAAAAATGTAGCTGCCTGGATGATACTAATCTACTTTAAAAGATGAAAATGTAGGGGAATAGGGAAGCAGAATGTGCTGAGTGATGCCAAGGCTGATCCTATAGGTACAAACCTGAGAGCTTGTTCTTCTTTCTCTAGTTGACATGGCTAGTACTTGTGTTTCCTCTTGCCATGCCTGTTTCCAGCCCTTCTGAATTGGGTTCATAACACAGTCAAGGTTTTTGTTTCTGTTGGTGAAGGAATGTCCTTTCTCACATTTGAGACTTCTGCCTCGGTCCCTGACTAAATTTCTGCATCACATTCCCTCTCCCCCTTCCCCACTGTTAGTCTTTTCTTCCTGGGACTGGTCTTCTTATTTCTAGCCTCTTCTCTCTGGTCTTCAGCCCTAGAAACTGCATCTAGTGTCTGAAACTCCCTGTTCAGCAGTAGTGTTTGTTGGGGTACTTATTCTATAGGTCACCGAGTAGGGTTCCATAAGAACACTAATGAAGTTCCAGCTCAAGGAGCTTACAGTCTAATTCAGAAGTACGCAAGTGTAAAAAAGTGTGAAGAAAGTGCAGCAGAACTGGAAGGGCAATGAGTGAGCTGTTTGCTTAGTCAGCAAGAGAACAGTTGCAAGGGGCAGGGCTGAGTGCATCAGGCATTGTATGGGGTTGAACCTTCTGCCCGGCAGCGTGACCTCATGACCTGGAGCTTGGATTTCCTGTGTCTGGCAGGGTGTGCTGGCACACCACTTTCCTACCTCTTCCTTTATGTTGCCAACCCCACCCTTCCATTATTAGAAAACATCACTCCCCTAGTCAACTCCCTTATCCCTTGCCTTCAAACATGATTAAACGTGGCCACATTTTCCAAAGCCTTCTTGATTGACTCAGCCTGAGGAAAGGGGAATGGAGAGAGGAGAGGAAGGTGTCCTTGATTGACAGGGTTCCATGACTGTTTCAGAAAAGGTAACATTTCCTGTCTTTGCTCTCATATATAACAAGCATTCATATAGATGTGTATACTAGACTATACCTAGGTCTAAATTAAAAACAAAATGAATTTAGAATAAATACATTTCTTTCATGGGAAAACTCCATCTTGACTAATTTTAGGTACTGGCGTATCATGGATCTGTCACATGATTTGCAACTGTTAAGGCTAAATAAATGTTCTAAGTTAACAATGTAGGTTATTGGGGTCATGAGAATGCCACGTTTTTCACTCTCAAAAATTTCTGCAAGTTTTCTTGAGTTAGAAGGGCTGTTTAGGCCCCTGAAGTATTTATTGATATCAGCAAATGGGAGGTATACATAAAATTGTATGGAAATGTTGTATTTTAAAGTAAGCTTAAGATTCTTGGCAATTATTAACAAGGTGAATTGATTTCTAAATCTCCTTACCTCTCAGGGGTATGTCTTCTGTTTAATATGATAGATCTGTATTTGGTATGTGTTTAAATAGGATCTTGTGAGTCATAAAACTCATAAATCACCTTGAGTCTTTCTTCTCAATGGCCTTCTTGCCTGTCGTAAGAAAATTCAGTATTCACGTATTCATTGAACACCGAGTACACTAGCATTGTAGCAAGAATGGGTGCTAGGGATGTAAGAATAAGTAATGTCATGTTTGTACATGCCTGCAAGGAGCTCACATCTAACAAAAGCAGAAGTAGAAAACATCACCAAAGCTTGTGTGTGGTGTTCAGGACACAATGTCTGTACCTTGAGCTGGAAGGGACTGAACATTTTGCTGTGGGTAGGAAGTGTGTGGGCAAGTAGGGAATGCTTCAGAAGATGTGACAGACCTGACGTTTTGAACAGCACTACAAGTTAACCAACTCTGCCACAGTCTGGTCCCCTTGAAAATATGCTCTCAAAAGATTCCTAATACAATATCCTTCAAGGCTATTAAATGAAGGCCATTTATCCAGTTAGTTCTCATGGTAAATGAATCATTTTGTAGCTAAAAAGACTGAAGTTAAGATTATGAACTTATTGGTGTATAATTAAGAAAAAGCAAAGACTAAGCCCTGGTAAAATCTATATTTTCAGGTAGAGTTCAACTATTGGAACCAGAAGGACAATAGGACCCATCTGTTCCAACTTCTGTATGAACAGAGGAGCAGTTCCAGGTCCCTAGGATTCTGGTTGGTGCACATTCCACAGCTCTGAGCTGTCCTGGGTTCAGATTTGCTCCAGGAACCTGGAGGTGTGCTTGTGGACATTTTGGAACTCTTATCAAATGGGCTTAAAAAGCTGTGAACATTACTATGGGAATTAAGGTGCCTTGTGATCTTGGGCAAGTTATTAACTGAATTCAGTTTTCTTTGAAATGGGCATAAAAATTCACATCTAATGGGATTGTTCTGTAAATTTTTGATATGCAAAATGTCTAGACTATAACTGGGTTTAAGATAGCAGATAGCAGCTGAGTTAATTAAAAAGGAGCTCCTTCCTATGGGACTTTTGCTATATAGCAGCTATGTAATCCCAGTGGAGTGATGAAATGAGATAGAAGAGATTTGATAAAAGAAATCTTTTCAGAGAAGCTACTTAAGTTTAAAAAAACTGGTATGGGATGTTTGTGATTTTTGAATTTCAGTCCTTATTTTCATTGTATTTCAGTGTTTTGGTAGTTTACACCTTTTATTCTTGTTTTTGTTTTGCATCAGTTTAACAGGGTATTTTTTCTCAGACTCCTGTATGTATAGAAAACATCAATACCATGATTACTTTCTCCACCAATGTGTATAGTTCAAATGTTAAAGATGGTTTTATTTTGCAGAATATTTTACTTCTTTCTAGGAATAAGACTTTCATTGCCATTTATGTCACATTCAGCTACTTGGAGTAATTTTTAATAACTTAAATTTCCTAATTGGCCATATTTTCCTGAAATGATATTTTTTGTGGTATGACATTTTGCTGCCACATACTCAAAGTAGGACAAATCCTTGAAAGTCTAATTCTGAAATGATCAAAGTAGTTTTTAGGAAACTGTTTGCCTCTAGAGTATTTTGTATTTTATTAGTAGCTGATTCTTAGAGAAAAAATACATTTTTCTTTCTCTGCCTGTATTTATGGAACCATATATTTCAGGACTTTAACCCCCAAATAGGCAGGTTCCATTTGTCATTCCACATGAAAATGATTTTTCAATAACACTAGCTTACATCCATCAAAAAAATCTGAAGTTTAGCATAATTGCACCCATTTACAAAGTCATAGTATTAATAATCATACCCCATTCTCTCATCTTATGCATGGGCTTGGCACTCTTAAGACAGGGAAGCTGGGGGCCGGGCACGGTGGCTGGCGCCTGTAAGTTCAGCCTATGAAGTGGCCAGGGCTAGGGATGGCGGTTCGAATCCCGCCTGGGGCCCGTAGTGAGACCTAGTTCCAAAAAAAAAACAGCTGGGCATGGTGGTGCATGCCTGTAATCCCGGCTACCTGGGAAGCTGAGGCTGGGAATTGCTTGAGTCTGTGATACCCTGGGCAACGAGAGCCTGCGGTTCCACAGGCAAAAATAGCGAGACCTAGTCTCAAAAAACAAAACAAAACAAAAAACAGGGAAGCTGTACCTCTACCTTTTAAAGAGTCACATGTGACAGAGAACACAGTTCCAAAATTCAAGGTATGTCACCAGGCCCTGGTTTTCTTTGGTGATATTTTACATTAAGAAAAAACAGCAAGATGATAAAAGTTCATACCACATCGTGCTAGAGTTAGCAATACTGTGTTGTACTCTTAGATATTTGTGAAGGCTTTGTTTGGTGATTAGTGTTCTTAACACAAGAGTAGGTACAAATGTGTGTGTGTGTGTGTGTGTGTGTGTGTATAACAGATATAGATATATGGTTTACCACTGTAGAATTAAATTAGAGCTAGGGTTTTTTTTTTTTTAATTTGGTCAAAATAGTCTTTCAGTGAAACAGTTTTTTCTTTACTTTGGAATGGGGAAAAATAGACATCCTTTTGGAGATCCTTTAGGTAAAGAGAAAATCTCAAATTACTCTTGGAAGAATTATTATAGCCCATGAAAAATATAAATGAAATTTAAAAAGATCTTGGAAAGGCAAATATTATCCCTTTAAATTTTAAAGTATTGACAGAAGACTTGTGCTTTTGTCCTAAAAGCCATTCATTACTGCAGATGTTTTGAGGTTGTCCCCAGCTTATTCTTCCTGGTGTGTGGAGATGAATGCACACCCTGTGTCAGAGGGTAGGAAATGCCACCTTACTAGCTATAGACCAAAGTGAGATTGATGCTTATTAGCGCTGTGTTCCAACTGGAGGCTTAGGTTCTGAGAGAAACAGAACACTGATGTGTGTCACAGCACAAGGTGCTGGGCAAATACAAAGCAAAATATAAAAGAACCCTGGAGCCAAAGTGAACATTAGATAGTGAATATTCTGGGTTCTGCTAGAACCAGAGGTACCTAATCAAGCTCAGGAAGTTTAAAATCTCATTAAATCACATAAGACTCTTCTTAAAATTTTGCAAGTGATGGGGACTTTCTTAAACTGGTTTAATCAAGAAAGGAGCTTACTAACCAAGTGTACAAAAATCCAGGTGCGGTTCTGTCTACAGATTCACTTTAGCTCTAACTGGTTCCTTTTATTTAAATCCTACTGTGTTTATCTCCACCTCTGTAGTAGCAAGGTGACCTCAACAGCCCAGATCTACATTTTTCATCACTGAGTGCCTTTCCCTCTACTGAATAAAAGTGTTAAGCCTGACTGTTACTGCTCCACACTGAATTCTCTGTCTATCCCTGAAGTATTGCCATGACCAGGAAAACAGAAGGTGCTTATGCTTGGGTAGAGTGCACATGTCACACTTCTCCATCTGTCTTGAGAATCATAAAGGGCCTGGCATCTCAGGTAAAAACACAAGATGGATCACCAGAAGGAGCTGGATGGAAGTTGAGCAGCAAGAACAGCAGGAATCTGTCACAGGGAGATAGAACTAGCCCACAAAGCAAATGTGTTATAGGAGCTGGAAGAAAGACAAAGAGCTGGAGAGATAGGAACATCAGATCTTCATAGACCAGATGAATGTGACCTTTGCCCCTAAAAATAGGTGGGATCCTTGGTTTGACCTTCTGAAGATGCCAATAAAATGCTAATGAAAGTGATGGGAGTGATGCTAATATCAGAATCGATGGTGTTTCATTCCAGCTGTGTGTGTGTTTCCAGTGGGGCCCTGCTACACCATATAGTAGACCATCCCTTAATCTGATGCAGGTACTGAGAAGCTGAACTCTCCACCTGAACAAATCGTGGATCCATGTGACAAAAAGCTGGGGAATGATTCAGCAGCATTTTAAAAAGTAATGAATTGTGGTAGAGATGCTAGTTAGAATATTTTCTAGCCATTTGTTAATCACAATAGTTACTTACTAAAATTTTTTTGAAGAATTTTAAGTGAAGAAAACTAGGTTACATTATGGTTTGTAGTCAGAGCTCAGCCATCTGCAAACTATTCGGAGCCCAGAAGCCTAGAAGGAAATACATCAAAATGTTATGTGGTTACTTCTGTTCTCCAGATCTACCTGTATTTTCAAAACAAAGACTGCACAACTGTGAACTGGCTAAATCAAGAGACAGCATTAGAAACATGAGGTGTCAGGCTTCTGCAAAGTTCTGAAAGTCACAGCACACATTTACAGAGGCCCTCAACTCCCACTGAAGGCTCCAGCCAGTTGATTCTGACCACATCTGCAGGCCCAATACTTTCCACAGTTCCCATCACACTAGCTTAGAACACATCTCCTTAGAAATCACCAGAACTCTGCCTTCTCCTGGGTGTAGGGTGGGATCATTCTTTTTCCATCTGGTGGTACTGCAGTACCTGTGGGTGCCCCTCCCTCCACTCTCCTTCCGGAATTGGCTCCTGCATCTGCTGAGGTCTGTTGCCTTCGCCTACTTGTTCTGTGTCCTGCATCTGCTTCAGGTGAAGGCTCCAGGCCTGCTTTTGCCATCACCTTCTTCCTCCTTGATTTTTTTAATTTGAAATTTCATACACATAACCTTTCATAGTTTTCAAAGTTCTCCCACATACCTCATTTGATATCTGGTAAAACAGCCAGATGATATTATAATCCTGTTTCAAAGTACAAGGAAAAAGTCTTGGAGGGTTTAACTTCCTTGGAATTACATAACGAGGTCTCCTGACTCCAGATCATTTTACTTCCTTGGGCTCTGAGTTGCTCCAGACATTTAGGGGGTACCTGCCACCAAACAGCCCCATGAGAAGATCTTCTTTTGGGAAATTACAAGAATAACTGCTCTGGCCTCTTTTAAACTTGACCTGTCTTTGAAGACGTTGCGTCCCAGACACAGCTACTGCTGTCCAGTAGAGTTAATCGCTATCAGTCCTACCACTTTTTTTTCATTCTAAAATCTTAGCCCATGAGAAGAAGGACTTTCATTGGTATAGTTGCTAATGGGATTCTCTAATTTGTAAGTTTTCAGAGTTTGTGATTCAAAACATTTGTCAATTGATATAAGTGCTTTTCTATATTTTTCCCCTCCTCTCACAGTAAATTCTTGGAGAGTATGAACCGTGTTTTCCTTCATAGTTGATTTTTCTCCTGAGGGAAGTTCAATAAGTGCTGAGTTCTGACCAACCAACCTTGAGGAAATAAAATAATTCATCCTTCAGGAACATATTTATAGCATTTCTGGAAATAATTATGGGTCTAAATTTTCCTGAAAAATTTACTGAACATCTGTTTTCCAGAATTAAATTGGAATATGAGTCGCCTTGGGCACTGTCCCCAGTAGAAAGTCATTTACCATTTCAGAAGGGGGGGGGGTGGAGGAGGTGGGAGATACCCTTCTTCCTCATTGTTAAATTTTTGTCCATAACAATCAAGGATACTGCTGTGCTCACCAACTAACCCACCATTCATGAGCTGAATGGTCATTCCCCAGGTGACTGTTTCACTTCGGCTTTAATGCTCACCTGCTGACATCACTTGCCAGAGTCCCCCTAACTTCAGTGTCAAACTGATGGAGTAGTTAGGGACCTCTCAAAGCACCATCACAATGCGTGATTCTTTAAGCCAAAGAAGTTGTCCATTGCCAGATTTACCCCCACCCATTCTTAAGCCTCCAAGATATAACTTATGGACAGGAACTGCAGCCTTCTATCTTCCTCCCAGCACACACAGTGCTATCTCTGAATTGAGTCATTAAGGAAAGAGAGAAGGGTGGGTGTTGACCTCTTAATGCTTAAGAATTCACTTCCCTGTTGAAACCCACTGCTGCAAAGATAATAAAAGGAATTAGGAGTTTGAAAGTAAAGATTTTTCATTAACAGGAGGCAAGGGATTAGTGTGATAGGGTGGAAGAATGTGACTGGGTAAGGAGAACAAACAGGAAGTAGCTTCCCCACTGATGAACCTATTCCTTTTTCCTTTCATTTCCTTATCTTCCATGGTCTCCCTGCCCTCCCTTGAAAGGAAGAGGGCACAGACCTTTTCTCCTTACCATCTTATCCATTAATGTTGTGTTTTCCTTCTCAGAGTAACTGGCCGTCAACATTACTTACAGCATGTTCCATACCCCCTCTCCCCCCAGAGATAGTGTGTGGTGGAATGACAATTAGAAATACAAAAAAGACAAAACTAGTGGTACTTTGCTGAAGAATGAATCTACTTGAACATTTTGTCTAGAACCCACCCAACACAGGGAATGTCACCAAGGGATCTCCAGTGGTCAAGTTTTGTTTTTCCAACCGAGTTCACTGGTCTATGCCCTTATATGATCATGGACTCACGTGCATGCTCATTCCTGGAAGTGTTTGGAACTTACGTTAGTGCACCACCTTGAGGTATGCATCCCTTCTAGTTCCATCCTCCATGCTTTCTGCTCTTGAACATCTAGCTTCCTGTGTGCAGCATCACCTCTGCAATCACCTGGTTAACTCCTAGAGACCAGGAAGCATATTTCCTTCCAGGACTGTGTCGGATGCAGTGTGGCACTGTCAGAAAGAATAGGCAGCAATATGTTGTGTGTTTTGGGTCGTCTCTTATTGGTTCCCTTTTAATGTGGAAGATGCCAGGCTAGTATTTTTAAAATGGGAAGTTAAGAAAAACTTTTTTGACTAGAACATTTGTAGTCAAAGGAGAAAGAAACTTAAAGACACTATAGACCCGTCTGATAGTGGAATACAGGAAAATGTTAAATTATTCATAAGTTGCCTGATAACTGGTAAATAAATGCATGATGGAATGTTTAGAATTTGGCAATGCCTTTGAGAGACTCCATTAAACAAATGCACACTCAGTCTTACCTCTGCAAGAATTTCTGGAGAAATTTTTATTCTGAAAAATTGAATGACAGCTAAACTCCAGTTAGAGCTTCAGAATACTCCCCTTCCTGATTCTAATAGGTATGTTCTTTTTATCAGGGCTTTCTGTCTTGTCAAAGTGAGATTTTAAAGGAAGTCAACGGATTAATTTTTTTTTTTTTTTGAGACTAGGTTTCACTATTTTTGCCTGTGGAACTGTATGTAGGCTCTCATTGCCCGAGGTACCACAGACTCAAGCAGTCCCCAGCCTCAGCTTCCCAGGTAGCTGGGATGACAGGCGTGTGCCACCACACCCAGCTATTTTTTGGAACTAGGTCTCACTATGGGCCCCAGATGGGACTCGAACCACAATCCCTAGCCCCAGCTGCTTCATAGGCTGAAGCTTACAGGCATTAGCCATGGTGCCAGCCCATAGAGGATTAATTTTTGTAGGGAAGACTTTGGTGGGGTTGAATGGGCTTCCTGCCCCCAAGCAAATGTCTTCAGGCTACATTCTGACAATCACTAACATCTCTTTGCTTTCTCCTTTATGGAAGATGTACAGGCTCCAGCCTTTGTTGGCCAAATTGATCTCTCAAAGACATTGTGGTCTGGCAACAGCACTTCTTACTCATTAGGCTTAAACTACATCTTAAATAGTTATATTCAATTATATTTTTTGCCATGAAAACGTGTAGAAAATGTGCCTGCTTCAGCCCAAAAGAGCCAAGAAAGATTTTAGTGCTTGATTGTGGCGAACGGTTTCTGTACTTTATAGAGACAAACTGCATTTTAAAAAAAAGTGTCTTAGAATTTCTTTAAAAAAGTCAGAGATGTATGAAATGACAGGAAAGAGTCAAATATTAATGAGTTTTTCTGCCTGAGGGAGGATACGTAGAACGAACAGGAAGTTCATTATCTGGAATAAGTGGTTAAAGATTTTCAAGCACATTTATAAAAAGTTGAATAAGAGGAATAATGAAAAGAAGCTTTGGTAATAGACATTTCTCTGACATTTCTTTTACTCCTTTTGATACAGTCATAATCTGAGGGCCATTTAATGTTATGAAGATTTACTTTTTTTTTTTTTTTTTTGAGACTAAGTCTGGTTATTTTTGCCTGTGGAACCACAGGCTCACATTACCCAGGATACCACAGACTCAAGCAATCCCCAGTCTCAGCTTCCCAGGTAGCTGGGATTACAGGCACACGCCACCATGCCCAGCTATTTTTTTGGGACTAGGTCTTGCTACGTGCCCCCAGCAGGACTCAAACTGTGATCCTTGGCCCTGACCATGGCTTCCTAGGCTGCTACCTACAGGCATGTGCCACCATGATCGGCCCTGAAGATTTACTCTTAAACAAGAGCTAGATTTTCAGTTTTCTAGGTAATTTTCTATACCTAGTTTTACTCTTATTTGGTGCCAATTTCTTTGTTGCTTACTCAGTATATTTTAAAGATACAACCTTTGCAGAAGAGAGAAAACTATACATATGAAAGGTTTGCTTTGTGGTCTCCAGAGGCCCAGAAGCTAGCTAGATCAGCCAGCTGGAATGTCTCAGAACAGCTTTGAGGAGGAAGGGCATCAAACATCAACAGTACAAGGATGGGCAGATATAGGAAAGGATTCAAGAGGGTTTTCAGATAAGGACACTTTGCTCTGAGTAAAGATATGGCTGAGATGTTCTCCTTGGTATTTTATTTTTATCTTCTAAGTGCTTTTCTTGGAACAGAACTTTTATTTCTTTTCACACATTGTTTTTTGTTGTATTTGTCTCAGTCCTCTGCTTCTGGAGCTGATGCTAAATTCTCTTGTGACTTAACTGGAGATTTTGTTGCATAAAATCCCACAGGACCACTTTGTATATACTTGTTGTCAGTGGCATGTTTTTATTGGGTCATTTTCTGGGACTTAATTTGCCAGCTTCCTCAGTGAACCCAATATGCAGCAAGTCCTCTGACCTTCCAGGGGCAGTTCCCTCGGCACTTGGAACAAAGATGAGATGCATCGTTGTGGGAAGAAGTGTTCCTGGCCAACCACTGCACCCATCACGTGGGTTTTTTCTGTGTCACTGAAGGGACACTGAATTGCTATCATCTTTTCTGTTACTGTCTTCTGCATTGAGAAGCTCCAGTGGGACTCAGATGGGGTTTGAGATAGGGTGCCTCAACCATTAATCCCAGGAGTGCACATTCTCCAACAACAACCTCCTAGCACTTTAATTTTGGGATTTTTTTGTTTGTTTGTTTTGTTTTGTTTTTATCTCTGTTCCTCCTTTAGCTCTAGCCCAAAACCCTGTCACAAAATAACAATCAAAGACAAAGCAAAAAAACTCAATAGTATTTTGAACCCGTATTACCTAGGAACACTCAAGATGTCATTCACCTTCCCTTTGCCAGGCTACAAAAAAATGGACACACAGACTCTTAGTCTTCTTAGAGCCCAGGAAATGAAGAGAATAATCATAAGAATTATGAGGCTTTTTTGCCTGTGAACAATAAAGCCTCTTTTAGAAAGTGGGTTTCTATCCTTGTATGAAAAAGTTCTACAGCATAAGTAAACAATGGTGTTTATCTTAATGGGAGAAAATATCCATGGGTCAACTGAGTTTACAGCCTAGTCAGCTTGCATCCTGGTTTTTTTTTTCTTCCCTCTGATTTTTTTTTTCTCTGATTCTCTGGATGTTCTACTGGCCAATGTATCTCAAAAATAAGCCAACTAGATATCTTTTTTCTTTAATGTATGTTTAAGACTTTGAATCAGTCTTGAATTTTGTACTCTGAAAGTAGGTATAGAATTAGAATGTAGAGAGCCAGAATCCCTCTGGAGATTCCAGGAGAACCACTTTCCTCCAGTCATTGCTTGGTTATAAAGGGAGAGAAAAAGTGTCCCCCACAGGCTAGGAACTGTGTATACCGTAAGCTTTACTCTGATCAACATGGCATTGCAAACTATTATTCTCAGCAGAAATAAGGGTGATCGTTATTTTTTGCTATCCAAATTAATCTACTTCATCTCTCAGAATTCAAGTTTGTAAGAAAAGCAAGTGTACTTCAAATTATTGCCTTTTACATGGTATAAGACAGTAGCAAAATGCAAGCAAAACACGAGTTGTTAGCACTCATGGGGTTCCTTTGTGAGACTAAAGAATAAAGACTTAATGGAAGACTCTTTGGATTACTTTTTATCTTAATCTTCCTTTCTCTAACCACATCTGGGGCCAAACAGATATGCTGAGCTTCACAGCATGTACTAAAAGGCGGGTCTTTCTGAACAAGAGCTAATCTGCAGAAAACAGAGTTGTTTCTTCTGGTGTCAACTGGAAAGTTGACTTTCAGGTGTTGTTCTGCTTAGTGATTTGTTACTGTCGACTGCTAGGATTATCAGTTTTCTCAGGGAAGCTGATCATCAAGTAAAAGTGTTGTACTAGTTTAATTACATTATTAAATGTTATATCAAATGTGCTCATTTTTTCAAAAGATTTTCCATTTGTAACCTCTAGCAAAACTACATTATATTTGTCTATATTCCTTCAAACCCAGTATGTCAAAATAGTTATTTTAGTAATAGACAAAATAAATGTGCAGTGCAGTGTCATAGGCATTTGAATTTTTTATAATACTTTACCCATCGCCTAGAACACTGTTTCCAAAATGAATTTCTTCAGCCTGTGTAGCGACTGTGGTGTATAAAGTAATTGAAACCTGAAACTGTTTGGAAAATTTGATATTTTAAAACTAAATTCTGACCAGTTGTAGTGACTCTGATTCTACCTGATAGTTTGATATTTCCTTGCCCTTAAGTCCCCAGTGGAGAGCAGAGGAGGAATGGACAAACAGGCAGGGTTATGTGAAATCAGCTCTCAGATTTGGAAAATTTCTAGCTTTTTATCGCCACAGATATACAAGAGGAAATGGATCTAGTTGTAACAGAAAGTATTTTAGTTATGGTAACATATACAAATTATCTAGAAAAAATTGAAGCTTATTGGGAGTTTTAATGAAAAAGACCAATTTCCTTCCCCATAATGGATCAGATTTTTTTGTATGAATGTGCTATCTTGACTTTTTTTTTTGTTGTTTATTTTCTTACCTTTATGAAGCAGCTCTGTCCAGTACTGTTACAAATACTCTAACTGGAGCTTGTGATATCATATTTAAATTTCTCAAGATAAAGTAACAAAATTATTTTCTATTGTTTTACTTGATAAATCATATACTTATTAGATTTGGGGGTGACAAGATTGATTTCTCCAGCTCACTCCAATATTTTTTATTGGTATGATTTTATTTACCAAAATAAATTGTCTTGCCTCAAACTATACCCTAGACATTAAATAATTTCAAAAATGAATTCAGTGAGACTTGGAGATACTATTAGGACTGTGGTTGGAAGTGATGAAAACCCAGTTCCAACTGAGCCCCCCAAAAGGGGGCTTTCTTTCCAGGATACCAGATGTGTTGCCTGGGGTCAAGAGAGCTCTGACAGCAAGGCAATGGGTTGGCAGCACATAGGATCTTTGCTTTTGTGGTTAACCTGTGGGTGTGTGGAGGATTGTGGATGGTGAGTGGAACATTCAGATTCAAGCATTGAGTATGAGTAAATATGAAGAATACTCAAAATTCACCTCTTAAAGTCAGCATCTTGATATTATCTAAGAATCCATTTTTGGATACAGAATGTAGTGGTAGAGGTATGGAGGTTGTAGGTAAGAACAGCCCTCTAGCCAGCCTGAGGTTTCACACTCCTTATGCATGAGTGACCTTGGGCCGCCATGTCTTCATAAAATGAGGGGGTTAGATGAGGTGGTCTACAAAATATCTTCCAAGTCAAATTGCTATCGCTGCCTGCTCTGTCATTTGTCACAGAATAAAATAGTCAGGATGGTGAATTTAAAAGACATGGCTCTTCCACAATCATATATTGATGAGTGCCTAGCCATTAAGGTTTGATCATATTAGAGGCATTAATTTTTTTTTCAAAATGAAATGTGAGTACAATTATATGATTACACATCTTTCTCTTTAGTTCTTAGAACTATTTATTGCTTTTTTATCATAACTGTCCCCTAGATCTCATTAGGCTCTACATCCTTGCTATATATATTTATATCAAACATTATCATTCTTGTCCTCTAAACACAACTGTTTCTCTATTTTAGCTGTATTTTATTTGCAGTTTGCATTAGGGTAAACAAAACATCCACATTCAAGCAACTTAGTGTCAGTCAGTGGAGTCTAGATTCTATTTCCCCACAGGATGAGAAGGTAAGTAAATTGGATATAGTGAGAAACCTGAATATTAGGATGAGCCTGTAATTGTCTCTTTCACCAGAAGTCCATCAAGAGGACAGGCAATTCCCTGAGGTGGTGCCCAGGTCACTGGGATCCCTGCCTTGTGCCTTACCACACAGCATTAGCATATGCCACTCCCCGACTTCTTTGTGGGGTGGTGGGCCTGTACCAACCCACCTTCCTGCCCCATCTGATATCCTCCCAGCTTATTCTGCTCCTCCAAAACAACTTCATGTAAAAGCTTCATTCCCGTGAAAAAGACCTTGTGCTGGTAAACAGACTGCCAGTTCCAAAAGATGAATCTCACTCTGAGTTTCACCCCCTCCCGCTCCACCCCTCTAACTGGGGGTACTCTTTCTGGAAGGAGCACTTGGTTGTTGCCAGGGTTCCTTTTGATTCTCAAATACCTGACTCTACCAAGGGAGAGGCCAAAAGTGAATTTCCCAGAAGTAACACTCTCTTCATTCTCCCATGATTTATGAGTCCTATGTTAAGCCAAACAGACATTTTCTTTCAATAGTCTAGAACTAATAAAAATATCCAGTCAGCTTTATGTAAAGAATCATGTTTTAATAAAAGTGGTAATTCAAAACACCTGTCTAACTCGTGACTTTCAATTCTAATCAAAGCTCTGCTAATTCTTTGCTTGGGACATCCTGGCTTTCCTTTTTTTTTTTTTTTTAAAGGCACACCCATTTGATTGAAATTTGATTCTTCTTAGTAAAACTGCCTGTTTTAATTAAGTTTGAAAATTGAAATACTGCTAGAAGTTGGATGAAATTCAGCATAATAATTTCCTTCAAGTGATCTGAAGGAAAGACTGTAAATTTGTGCAGCTGAAAACATTACTAATTATTCCTGTTTCTATGAATTAAGTAGATCTTTCAGTTTTGTTGGTGTTCATAAAAAAATCTTTTATGCTTATTAAAGGGAAAAGATCACTAAAAAAGTTCAATTTTAAGTGGTAGCTACTTCTCTTCATTAGTCATATAGCCTATCATCCATTCAGGGCATCTGAATAGGAAAATTAAAGGCAGTTTGTGTTGTACTCTAATTTTAAAGACATTTTAGAGAAGGGTAACTGATGCTGCATGCTCTGTGTGCTTTGCTAATTGGTATTTTTGGATGTATTGTCCACTTTCTCCCTTGCTGGCTTCACAGTCAGTTTAGACTTGATAACATTTGGAGACACGCCTGTTTTTAAACTCTTACTCCTAACCGGAATGAAGAAATTAAGAGAAATATTTGTGTCTATTAACTAAAATGTTTAAAACATTTTAGTTTAAAACTTCCTTTAAAGCTAAAAGAATTTAAAGTGTTTTGATCTCTTTAAAACTTCAACAGGGAGAGCAGACAGGGAGTGTGGGGCCAGCTCAGCTGTGGTTTTTGAGTGTTTTTTGGTTTTCCCACTTTCCTGATAAACGTGATAATGATAATGTGCTTCAGGGGTGTTTGCCCGACTTCCTGGATTATCTGAATTTGTCTTCTACTGTATTTCCTGTGCTTTACCCCTTTTTTCTGAGGTATTTGACTTTAGTGGTTGCCTTGTATGAAGAATTCATTTTTTTCTCTCTGACCGCATGTTTGACCATAATTGTATTTCCAATTAGTGTAATCAAATTAATTTAGTTTTGCTGCCACTGGTGAATGGCTGACACATAGGTTTGTGCTTCTAGTTTCAGCCTGAAGAATATAACTTACAACTTAACTAGCCTGTGAAGTCACAACTCCCGGCTAGGGTCATGGTAAAATTGTTCTAATTTTTAAATGAGTCATGAAGATCTATACTTTAAAAATATGAAGTTATAAGAAAGCTTTATTTGCATATCACTTGTAATCTTTTAAGACAATACTTTTCCAGGAAGTTGTAACTTTTAGGCCTTCAGCAGACATCAAGTTCCCACAGAATTCTTTGAAAACAATCCAAGTTTCAGAATTTCTTGCGATTGATTGAATATAAAAAGCTAGTTTTTTCTAGCCGTTTAAAGCAAATTTTAATCAAACTTGAAAGCATTTGATCCCTGTTCACTAGGGGAATGGTTATAGATAATTACTATTTTAAATGTTAATTTTGAAAAATGTTGAGATGGCACAGAGTAAATGACTTGTCAGGGTTCCCATACCCTTCCACCATTAGCTTCTATCATCGACACTTGTTTTCTGTGCCCTCCCCATGAGTGTATGCACCTGGGCAAGTGCATTCCTAGCTGTGCACACTTGGGCCTAGGAAAAGGGGGAGAAAAGGTCAGAGTCATTCTGGAGGGAGCGGAGACTTAAGTTGCTGTTTCTTTGCTGGCTGATGAATCTATCCAGCTTGGAATGGTTGCAAAATAGATTGGATCAAGAGAAAGTAGAAAGGGAGGAAAAGAGACATTCCTTTCTTTCAGTTTTCTTACTTCAGTGGCTCCTTTAAGAAATATTTTAAGGGTATTGAAGACAGGAAGAATGTTTCTCTGCAAAGAGGGGTGGCGTTATTGATAGAGACTGTAAGTTTTAGGTCACAAAATGTGGCCATGTGTATATAGAAACTTCATAGAGAGGCATAAAGAGATACTATTCAAAGACAAGGGGGCAGTATAGGAAAGATGGAGTTCATTTAATAGAATATGCTTCTAATGTCCTTACCCCTAATCATATATCATTTAGGACATTTTTAAAAAGCAAAATCTAATGCTCCTAATTTTAATTATGTTTATTCTTAGCAAGTACAGTCACCTAAGAAGTTGAAACCTGCTTCAAAATGCAGATTATTATTCAAAATTCAGCCAACCTGGGGTCCCATTGGGGATCATTGTTGCAAATTCCACTGTGGTGTTTAGTCCCAGGGGCAGTTCTAGAAGAGAGTAAAGAGAACAAACCAACTGAATTTCAGTGCGCTGCATCTCCAAAGGACATCTCTGCCAGGGATGGTATTTGTTCAGATAAACTGTAGAAGAGTCTTGGCACTTATTTTCAAGCTATCCATTTGACTCATTCTCTGAATCAGACACTTGTATTTCAAAGTTTACTTTTGAGACCCTTTTAGTGAGCAAGTATCGTGACTCCAGAGGCCATGTGCAACCAAGCTAAAGTGTTGAATAAACATGTTTTAGTGGCTTTACTGGTGGCAGCGCTTCCTTCCTGCGGTTGCTGGGTGCTGATGGTCTGAGTTCTGGTGCCATCTTCGGAGCAGGGTTGTTGCAGTTTAACCAGCTGTTCATGCTCTTACCCTGCTCTGTGCTACCTCTTTGAGCAGCAACTGGGTGAGGGCACTCAGCCATCCAGCTCACTGCTTGAAGACCACAGGCCTTTCAGATACCAGAGCAGCAGAGGCTGGTTACCTTTATTTAGCACAGCAAACCCAAAGTCTGTGACGCCTGAAATAGGCAGAGTGCATGGTCATGACTGGGCGGATTTGTACAGTCCGCCTCTCATCTGGTCAAGGGGTAACAGTCTATATTCTGGTTCCTATGCTAATAGTTATTACTTGTGGTGTTTGGAAATGAGTCACTTCTTTGGTTTTAATTTCCTCATCTTTTGATCATCTCTAGGTCCTTTCTACTCAAATTCTGGAATCTCAACTTTTGATTATTATGGAAGGGACTGACAGGTGATAATGTCATTGTTGAAAAAGCATCAACTGGAAAAGGTCCTTCTTTGGTTTTAATTTCCTCATCTCTTGGCCGGGCATGGTAAGCTTCAGCCTATGAAGCAGCCAGGGCTAGGGATCATGGTTCTAGTCCCACCTGGGACCCATAGTGAGACCTAGTTCCAAAAAAATAGCTGGGCGTGGTGGCGCGCACCTGTAATCCCAGCTACCTGGGAAGCTGAGGCTGGGGATTGCTTGAGTCTGTGGTACCCCGGGCAACATGAGCCTGCGGTTCCATGGGCAAAAACAGCAAGACCTAGTCTCAAAAAAATTAATAATACTTTCCTCATCTCTTGATCATCTCTAGGTCCTTTCTACTCAAATTCTGGAGTCTAAACTTTTGATTATTATGGAAGGGACTGACAGGTGATAATATCATTGTTGAAAAAGCACCAACTGGAAAAGATCCTTTACCAGATCCTGGCCCAGGTTTCCAATACTGGGGCTATTTGTCTTCTGAACTGAAGCAACTTCCACATTTATTCTGTCTCTTCTTTATATGTATGCTTTGCCCCACCTTTAATATGCACTCTGCTGCAGTTATTTATTGCCTAAAAATAAATTACTCTTAAACTTAGTAGCCTAAAGCAATAGCTCTTTATTTGATTATTATTCTGCAATTTGAGATTGGCTTTCCCAGGCTCGAGTCTCTCGGGTCACTGGGCACCTGGGGATTCCAGTGGAACTTGATGACCCCAGCGTGGCTCTGGCCATTCAGGTTGTCAGCTGAGGTCATGGTGGTAGTAGCACCAATAGCCCAACAGACAAGCCCAGAGTATGGGGTATGGACCCCAGTAAGGTTTGTGTTGATGGTCTGGTCTACCCCTGTCCTGCTAGTCAAACCAAGTGCATGACCAAGACCAGAATGAGTGTGGGAGGGGGCCGTGTCAGGTTTTGGGCATGGAAGGTATGACTCACTGGGGACTGACAGTGCTGTCTGCCATATATTTACACCCTGGACTCCCATTTTGGAAGTCTGTATTTCAAATCCAAAGTACATGTGTTTGTTCTCAGTCCTGGATTGTAAATTCAGAAGATAATGCTTAGCAAAAAAAAAAAAAAAAGTTATCTCTGCCCTACAATGAAAAGGAGAGGGGTAAAAGAAATTGTTTATAAATGATAGAAGTCAGTCTGTCATTCCCTGACTGGGAGGGGACATCTTTTCCCCTCTTGTTCTTCTGTCTCTAAATATTCCTTTTTCAGATTCCTTTGCTCAGTCTTCTCCCTGAAGATCCCAGCCATTTTGTCTTCTCAATGTGAATGAATCCTTTTACAACATTGTCAATTCGATTAACATCTTTTCTTTTAAGTATTTTTGACTTCAGGACCACCTTTAACTGCTCATTAAACGTCACTACATAAATATGTGAGCATACCCAAAATAATTCATTTTCTACACACCTTAAATTTACTTCTTTCTGTATTTCCTATTTTCAGTAATGACTTCACTGTTCTAGTCTCTAAAGGCTTTGAACCTCATAAGCAGTCTTTGCCCCCCCCCCATGTCCCCAACCACCACATCCTGTGCCTGTCATTGCCTCAGACCCAAACTGTGATTCCTGGCCCCTAGTCTTCATCCTTGCTTCAAATTCCCTCCACACTCCAAAGAATTAAGTCCTTAGATGGTCCTCATCTTATAACCCTTTGGCTGATTTTCCTCCTGTGACTTACCACCCACAGAGCAGAAACCTAAGGCCTGTCAACTTGGTCCATTGAAGTCCTTCACTGTCATTTCCTGTTTAATGAAGTCTTACCCTCATCCAAATTATTTCCCTCCCCCAAAGTCTGGTTTCCGTATCTCCTCAGATAAATTAAGTTAATAATAACCTCTTCTCAAAACTATTACAGCAGTACTTCATACTGCTAGTTTTTTTTAAAAAAACAGACAATTTTTTGAGGTTTTAGGTTCATAACAAAATTAAGGGAAAAGACAGTTGCTGTACATAATTCCACCCCCTCCCCCCAACATCAACATCCTGCACCCCCTCTTTTACTCTCAGTCAACCACACAGACACGCCATTACTACCCAGAGTCCAGAGTTTGTTAGGGTTCACTCTGTGGGCTTTGAGAAATGTATACCAATATGTGTCCATAGTTATAATATCAGAGCATTTCACTGCCCTGGAAATCCCCTGTGCTCTGGTTACTCATCCTTCTGTCACTTCAAAATTGCTAGTACTTTTTACTTATATTTGTGTCACGTGGTTCTGAGCCACCTTGTCCTTAGTCTTCCTTTACTGCATATGTTTCTAAATAATATTTCTAAATAATATGGCTATATAGGTCTTTAAAATCTCTATTCAAGAGCAGTAATTATCTTCTATAGGGGAACACCTTCTACTGTTCAGAAGTTTTCAGAGAACAGGTTTTTAAAAAATTATTCTTTAAAACTTTGCATGCTGCATTGAGAGAGACAGAACTGGATCTTGCAAAAGAATGTCAGAGGACTGGTCTTTAAAGCAATCTTTTGGTATGTGAATAAATACTGCTTAAATTACATTTTGAAATTTGGGCTTTCGAAAGAGGCTATTTAATCATAATAAGTAAATGCCTAACAGGTGAGCAGTAATGTATGCAGAATATGATATGACTGCAAGGAGCTAAGTGAAAAAAAAAACAGTTCTAAAGTTGTTTGAATAACATTGTCAGAAAGTGTCTAAATGTTCCCCAAATCTGCAACCACGGAGGGAATGAGCGTGAACAGCAAACAAGAAGTACTATAGGAAGGAAGGTGACGTACCAGAACAGACATCAGTTTCCCATAATGGAGGTGTGGTGCAGAGCTGTCTTCTATCTGCTAATGATAAAGAAAGGAACAGCGGTGCCACTGCTGGAGAATCCCCCAAACCAGCTTCTCCCAGGCAGTTGGAGTTCTTTAATCTGTGCTGTGCTTGGTGGCATTTTCCAGGTGCTCAGGCTGACATTGGCTTAGGCTTCACAGAATGTCAGTGGCAGTCTCTCACTAGTGGCAGGCTCATTATGACTATCAAACTAAGTCAGATCATGTTCTGATTTAACATTTTCAGTATGAAATTCAGCAAAGACTTCTTGCTAAGGTTCCACCTTGGAACAGCATTCCTGAACTGTACTGACAGGGGCAGTGAGACACGCCCCCAGTGCAGGCCCTGTTGTAGACGTAGCATCTCCCCACACACCACCCTCCTCACACCACCTCTGAGATGCCTTGAAAAGACTTACATGACACCTTTTTCACACTGGTGACCAATTTCCTTTTGCCCAGTTGCCCTCACACTTGGGGAAGAATTTGAGAAAACAGAAGTACGTTCAAGGTGTTTAATATTTGTTGTCTCACTTCTACATATCAACTTTATGAAGTGTTTCTGGAACAAAATCATGAACAGCCCTCAGGCATTAAGGGAATGACAGTCCAGTTGAAAAGTCAGCACCCAATTTGTCTCCAATTCCTTCCTGAGGTTCACACCCCATGTCCTCCCTCCCCCCCCACACACACACATTGCACCTTCTCCCAGCTGAGCGCCAGCTTAGAGCCCTCCCCTTCAAGGCCTCTGGATGATGGCTTCAAATGAATCCTCTGAATAAGAAAGGTCCCCTCTCTTACAGATGAGACAATGTTAGGAACTTTTTCATGAGGGATTTTTGCTTTGGATGATGGGGCAAAATGAAAGAACAGAAAGTTGCATACACTTAAAGGAAACAAAAAAGGTAATTTCTACCAAGTTGCCATCTCTCTCTTAAAGAGTAACTGGAGGAAAACAGCTTAAGTAGTTGAACCATTTCTTTTTAAGATTATGTCCTTTTCATTTATTTATGTGAATATAAGATCAGGGGCAGTGGAGTGCTGTGGCTGGTTGCCCAGGTTCTTGAGTTGCACTAGGTAGGTGAACAGAGGAGCACCGCATTGTATTGAGGTCATTATGACCTTGAACTAGTCCCTTAGCCACTCAGCCTCAGCTTCCCTATTTACAAAGAGCCAGGGTATATAAAAGCTGTGCCTATTTCACAGAGTTTTTAAGTATATAGGAAAGAAACAATTAGCAAAACATGACATATATTATAAGTCCTAAATATTAGCCTCTGAGAGATGTTATTGGTACAATGCAAACAAAACCAAACAAAATAAAAAATAATTCAGCTACTTTTTGAAAAATTTACATTTTCCCTTCTTAACTGAGATGTCTTTTTAAAAAATTGATAGCATAGCAGGTTCAAGAATATTTTATGTCCTATTCCCATTGCCTTTTCTCCAATAATTTTTGTTTTAAAGTAAACCTTGCGGCTTCACTTACTCAATATTGAACCATGCATGGAACTAGGCCCTGGGGATAAAAGTGTATTCATGAGGTACAGGCTTTTTGCTCACAAAATAGAACAGATGCTATTGTTTATCCCAATGGGACATTCGAGAAATACTGTTAATACTATATAAAATGCATCTGTGGTATAAGAACTGCATATTAAGGTAAAACCCATGTAAGTGGCATACATATTTTTTGAGAGTAAAACAATAGTAATTGTGCTATACTGAAAACACATTTTTAGTGGTTTTTAAAGTGGTGGTTTTAGTTACTTCTTGTTTTCAAATGATGTCACAGACATATAAAAGTGTTGCGAAAATACAATGAATTTCCATATACCCTTCATCCAGATGTTGACATCTGATGTAACAGTTATGAATTAACACCATACAGCATTATGCAATCTGTAGTCTTATTCATATTTCTCTCAGTTGTTCCATCTTTATCTCCTTTCTTACCCACAGTCACATGTTGCATTTGGTTGTCACCTATTCTTAGTCCCTTTTATTTAGAGCAGTTTCCTGTCTTTATATGTCTCTGGATGTTACACTTTGGGTGAAGACTGTGGCTATTTCATGAAAGAGCTCTCAGTTAAGGTTTCCTAGTGATCAGGTGCAGACTGCATCTTTCAACAGAGTGCCAGGTGATTGATACTTTCTCCACCTCAGGGCATCTGTCAAAAGACAGGTGATGTCAGTTTGCCCCAGTTCCTGGTGGTGTTAATTTTGACCTTATTATAGTGGTATTAGCTTTTTCTATGGTAAAGTAGAAAATCTATTCCTCCCTTCTGAGTTTTTGTGAACAGATACTTTGAAACTAAAAACTTATTTCTCTCCTTACTTTTGCAATTTTAGCATACTTTCATAATTCTAGTTTGAAAGTTATTACTGTAGTACTTGGCACTGGTGTGTTTTTAAATTTCCATTATTAGTTGGAATTCTACAGTGAGGACTATCTTCTTATTCTTTATCTATTCATTCATCGCTTAGCACAAATCAGATTCTTATTTTATGGGTTACAATCTATTGTTATTTATAAATGTGTTACTTAAAAATTTGAAAGTGGGATTAAGTATAGACAAGAAACTTTTTACTGATTGTCAATGCAAAGTGCGGGTGCACAGCATTTGGTGTGGTGGTTTGATAGGGTCTTACTGTGCTGCTTTTGAGCAGCCTATGTGATTTGACCCCTGATCCATGAGAAATTGTCCATCTACTTCTTGTCATCCCGTTTCTACCCTACTATACATTAGTATTTACTCTTTTAGGAGTAAAACAATTGATGTATCAACTTTGCTGGAATCTACTGGTTAATTGGGATGGATAACGGGAAGTGAGGATTGAGGAACCATGTACATTGCAACATTTGATGGGATGTGCACTTTGGAGGTTTGCTTTATCATCTGTCTGAGCTTTAGATGGGTGCTGTGGTTCCTGAAACCAGGATTTATAGAATATGAGGTTTTAGTTTTTTCTAGTGAGTCAGAGTATAGCAAAAACCTAATGTTTTGCTGACAACCATGCATTTGCTAATGTCTAAAAAACAATACTAGTATCATTGCTGTACAGTGAACAAATACAACAGTTCTAGAAGCTGCTGACTTGATGAGCTCACATTTACAAAGAAAAGCAATTTCCAATGCCAAATCTCAATTTCTTATGTTACCGCACTACCTAGATCATTTCTAGCCAGTTACATTTCTATCATTTAGTAATTTTGCATCTTAATATCTAAGTAGCAACATGTAATATATCTGAATAGCTACAATACAGAATATTTGAAACCATCTTTTAATAATATCACAATATATAATGAATAATGTCAGGACTTTCAGTGTTAGTTTATGACATAGGTTTAGAAGAAAGAGTTTAAACCACGTAATTAAGCTGTTGTGATAATCAGGGTCAATGTAAGTCACTAAAATTAGAAACTAGGTAGAGGAAATGGCATGGTGTCATTATAGCTTCACATCAAACAGAAAGGATTCTGACTTGTCTACCCTGTTCATATTACTGTCTGTGCCTGGAAACCTGCCCTGGTGGACATACTATTTTAATGAGAGGGAACCTGCTAACCAAGTTCAAGTGTCTTGTGTAGACATTCCAGTTAACTGAAGGGTCAGAGTTCTTGAAGAATCTTACTCCCTTCAGGCTGCTAAATCAAAATACTACAAACTAGGTAGCTTTTAGACAAGAACAGAAGTTTCATTTTAAGACTGGAAAGTCCGAGATCTGGGCGCTAGCCTGGTTCATATTATGAGGGCCCCTCTTTTGATTGAATACCATCTCTTTGTGCCTTCACACTGTGGAAAGGACCAGAGGTTTTCATGGTGTCTCTTATATGGACATTCTTTCCACTCAAAGTGCTTATGTGTTAAAATTGTACATATCTTTAAGTATACTAAAGAGTGAGGTCCTAATAAGTCTTCTGTTCTATTTGATTGTTAACTACTATGGAGAAAAATTATTGTTTTTTAGTTTCAAGAAACTGCTATTTTCTTTGAATACAATAATACTTTAAAGTAGTTAAAGTACCTTTTTTTCCCCTTAAATTTCTGGGCCTTTGGATGATAACAAAGGTTCATACAGGTACTTGCAGTTTACTCTTTATCTTAAGAAAATCTACTAGTCTAAAATGATCAAAATAAAAATGGTGAACCTTCTATAAGTTACGAATACAGTTCTAAAAAGACTTCTCCAAAGAGGAAATACAGATGGTCAACAGGCACATGAAAAAATGCTCATCACTAGCAATTAGGGAAATGCAAAGCAAAACCGCAATGAGATACCACCTTACACCAGTAAGAATGGCCCACATCAAAAAAAAAACAAAAAACAGGCAACAGCAAATACTGGCGTGGATGTGGAGAGAAAGGAACACTCTTACACTGCTGGTGGGAATGTAATCTGGTTCAGCCACTATGGAAAGCAGTATGGAGGACCATCAAACTAATGAAAATGGAACTACCATTTGACCCAGCAATTGCTCTTCTGGGAATCTACCCAAAGGAGACCTCAATAATTATACAAAGGGACACCTGTGCGCAGATGTTGTTGAAGCACTATTTATAATTGCAAGGACATGGAAAACAACCAAATGTCCCAAAACAGTTGAATGAATGAAAAAGATGTGGTATATATACTCAATTAAAAACGACAACTTTGATGAATTTGAAATAACATGGATGGGCCTGGAAGAAATCATGTTAGCAAAAACAAGTCAAAGAAAAAGAAGAAACCAAATGGTTTCACTAACATATGGGATATAGGAAAAACAAACAAAAGGCCAGGAGGAAAAGTCAAAACAAGCTAACAACCAAAGTGAAGTACTCAAATGGGGGTAAGGGGATGGGTGGGACTGGTCAGGGAGGGGAGGTGGTAGGTGAACCCTGGGGAATATGAAGATGTGAAATATAAATAACTTTTTAAAAAGAAAAAAAAATACAGTTCTCTGTCCAACCTACAAGTTTCCAATTTGAAAACCCAGTGAGAACTCCTAGAATTAAATTTAATGTGTGTCATCCTGAATTCATGTTCGTAGCATATGGAGACTGAGAAATTAATGTCAGTTGTCTTAATTAGGAATTAATATTCTGTCATTTTAAGATTCTGTCATCTTAATTCCCTGGTTTTTTGCTTGCTTATTTTTATAACTGGTAGTATACATAGAATTTTGTGAGAGTAAGATTCTATTTATTATTTATTTATTTATTTTTATTTTATTTATTATTTATTTATTTATTTATTTTTTTGAGGCTAGGTCTCGCTATTTTTGCCCGTGGAACCACAGGCTCACATTGCCCGGGGTACCACAGACTCAAGCAATCCCCAGGCTCAGCATCCCAGGTAGCTGTGATTACAGGCATGCACCATCACACCCAGCTATTTTCTTGGGATGAGGTCTCCCTACGTGCCCCTGGTGGAATTCGAACGGTGATCCCTGGCTCCGGCCTTGGCTTTCTAGACTGCCACCTACAGGCATGCGCACCATACCTGGCCTGCCTTCTGTCATTTTAATTACCTGCTTTTTTGCTTGCTTATTTTTATAGTTGGTAGAATACATACAATTTTGTGAGAGGAAGAGGGGGAAAGGACAGAATTATTTATGTAAAACACATGTGATAAGAAATGTTCTTTTTCCTAAAAAAATGAAAACAGTAGCTTTTTTGTTCTCTTGACAGTTGGTGAATTAGTTTTCTAGTAAGGAAGTATATAGTAATTGATGTGACATGGTTTTTAAAATTTATGAATCACGAAGTGGTAGAAAAGTATTATTTGTAAAATTTCAGTGCATTTATGAATCTCTATTCTCCATGTGTCTAAGGGTTAATATATTCTCTTTTCAGCCATGAAAAGGAAATTAATGGAATGATTGGATTTTAATTTCCATTCTGTGTGTTACATCCAAATTTCAAGTAAAACTATCAGTAACAAAAAAGTGATTTTGCAGGTCATCATGGTGGAAGTATAGGTATGCTAAACCCAAACTGAAACTTACATTGAGTTTATTCTCAATTTTGAGAAATGTTCTAGTGACAAAGGAAAATTATGCAAGAAATGTAGTTTGGTATGTTTTAGAAACAGTATCCTCTTGTTCTGAAAAGCCTCCGCTATTATTTACTAAACAATTATTTCTTTTTTGGACAAAAGTTGAGTTGGTTATTGGCTTTCATTTTTTAGAAAAATGCGTTTACACATGCTTGAAATAGTCTTTTAGAATAAAAAATGTAACTCACCAGGAAAACATGGTTAACTCAGCATATCAGGAGTGTTCTAAACTCAAACATTTTTGGACAAATATATTTTAGAAAGGGGAGGAGGAGTAATTAACCTAGAAGACCAAGGTTTATATACCAAAAATACCATTTAATTGCATGTATTTGATACAACTTATATTCCATACTTTCCATTTTTGCAAACTCCTCACATGCTAACTCCCAGCAAATTACCTGATACATACTTCCACAAGCCCATGGAAAGGGGTCTCACCAGACCTCTGCTTCCTTCTGGGTCACTGTAGTGGTTGTAATGCCACCCATTTCCATGGGGCACCCCCTTCAGGACACTAGGGGCCAACATTAAGAGTGTATATGAGGTTAGTACAAACCTAGGAAAGGTGGAAATGAGTCTACTTTTTCTCATGTTGAAGAGAGACTATTCTTTGTTGAATGGGAATTACCTATCATTTTTGGAAAAAGCAGGTTTATGTGAAATTGTTTTTGACAGTTTGATAAAGATGTTTCTCTGGCTGGTATGAGCACTGTAGTGCCTGCTTCTGAGCAACAGGAAAATACAAGATCAATTTTTTCTCAGTGGTGCCTACTAAATGCTCAGAGCATGCAGAGACTTCACTCACTCTGTAAGGGGAGAGTTATCAAAAATAACTGGGGTTTTTTAATTCTCTAAAAACACAGTGAAATATCCTGTTCCTCACCACAGGGCTGATAGCTGGGTAAAGATATGTGTATTTTGAAAACCCTCCCATAGAACAATAGACTGCAAGTATTTTTCATCACATATTGTGTATGAAATCTAAGTATGCAGACATGTATGCTTATTTATATATCATATTTACATATTCAATTGATGTGCAAATATTAGCATTTTATACTCATTTCTTAATGCATGTAGATATATGTAAAATGGTAAGATTAATGCTATAAAGTAACACTAAATCTTTTGTTCTCATTAAAAAGTGTTATAATGAAAGTAGTATAATTTTTGTGTTTTAGAGGTTCAAGGTTTTTTTTTTTTAAGCCTACCTATTGTTTTACATATTTTGACTCTGGGTTTTAATGACTTTCATTGCTAAAAAATATACTCACAAACATTTATAGATACAAATAGAAGAACTATCACTGGCTGTTTTTACTAAATCATTGTACTTTGTCTCAGTTCATTCTGCTGGTTAAGTCAGATTTACAAAGGTTTCTGTCAACTTTCAGATGTCAAATTTATTTTCCCTGAAAACATCTAATCATCTTATTAGAAGGTATTATTTTTAAAGTTTGAACAAATGGACTTGTAAACTGACAAGATTTCTAAGAGGCTGGAGTAGTTCCTAGTTTTCTAATGTGCTGGAAAAAGTTTTCACAGGTGACACAGTTCCATTGTTTTGGCACATAAGATCACGAAATAGAAATGTTTCCAGACATCTGTTTTTTGAATGTTCAGAGTGTTAGTTCTCTTGATGAGCAGGTGTTTTCTTACTCAGCATCAAGTCGCACCTTACTCAGAAAGGAAGCTCAAGGTTGAGTGTTTATTTCTTTGCAGCAGGACTGCACACTACTGGCAGGCAGCTCTTATCCCCTGCAGAGGTCCACGACCTGGAACGCTTGTTTCGTAAAAGAACAGCTCATGACTCATCTCTTAAATTCCTCATTTTCCTAGAGATCTTCAATTCTGCTTTACTGTCAACTACACACAGTTCTTTGAGTATATGCACTAATTTTTCAATGACTATTAAAAAGATGATGTTAGAATCATCCTCATTTTGATGCAGCTAAAAGGCAATTTCCCAGGCTGTGCAATTTATTCGAATCCTCTGGTCTTAAGATATCGACCACTGCTTTTTGTGCATCTCTGCCAACAGTATTTGCTGACCAAGGAATTCATTTGAATTTGATGCCATATTTGTTTTCACATACTTTTGGCCATTTATACCTTGGTGAGGATAATAAGTGGCATGTGGTTTTTACTTCATTATTAAAAGAATCTAGAGAAATTAATCACTAATGATTAATAATCACTAAATAAGGAAAGTTTTATGGAGTGTTAAATTTGGTAGTTTAGTGTAATATGATACTAAACATTGAAAAAGGCTGTTGATATTTGTCTTTAAACTAAGTGTCCATTTTGATGGTTCTATTATTATCATTAGCTAGTATTTCAAGGCACAGCATATATTGAAGGCACTTTTATCACTTGACACTTATCAATTAAAAAAATAGATGGGAGCCCACATTTCAGTCTTCTAGAGTAATTTCCTTTTGAACCTCCATTTTATGAGGGTTAATTTGCTTGTGGAAACAAGATGGTATCACTCTGATGAGCACAGGTAAAATGCAGTCCATTCCAACACTTAACACGGACAAATGTGTGATGCTCTGACTGTCAGTCCCTCCAAGTTGTGGGATTTATGTTTCTTCCTTACAATGACTGTTGTAAAGAATGTTGTAAGTCATGACTGTTTAACATATGGCCTCAAACTATTCAGAGGCTTGAACTATGCTTGCCTGCCTCTATATATATATATATATATATATATATGTACATGTATGTATATATACAAATTTTTTACAAAATGTAAATTCACTTTATCAGTGAATACAGTGCAATAATGTAAATGTGTTTTCTCCATGATTTTAATATTTACTTTTCTCCTGCTTATTAGTTTATTGCATGAATATAGTATATAATACATATAAATACAAATTGTATTAATCTACTTTATGTTGTCCATAGACTAGACTTCTGGTTAACAGCAGGCTTTTAATAATTAAGTTTTAGGGGAATCAAGGGTTTATTTTGTGAGGGTCAACACTTTAAAAACACCCCCCCCCCCATTTTCAGGAATCAGTTATAATCAGTTTTGCAATGCTGTTTTTTCCTAGATAAAAATAGAAATTCTATCTCCTTTGCTAGGATCATACAACCTTTATATGGGACCACTGCCTTAGAGGTAGCTGTGATGTCCCTAAGTGCTTTAGTTTTCTCCCCACCAATCAATGAAAATAATCAGGCGTTTCACCTCCAGCCTAGAACTTTAGACTTCTACTTTCTGTACTTTCTATACATTTCATATACAAATATGAATGATAAGCCTGTCTAAACTATTAGGGGCATCGAAATCACATCTTTACTTCATTTCACACTTTTCTGTTATAGAGCTTTGCATATCAGCACACACAGATCTATACAATAATTTCCCCTGGTATTTACCTCTATACTTCAAGGTAACAAGTTTACTGTATGAATTTGTTGATATTATCTGCTGGTTTTCTGTAGAAGTGGATAATGCTGCTGATGTTCTACTGCTATTTTCTTTTCTCTTTTTGTCCCTCCTTTTGGTTAGAAAAACATACAGCTTTTGGTTAAAGTACTATGTCTTTATATGCTTACTATGTCTAGATATCCTATGTCTCAGTTATTGTGAGTGCTATGTGAAGAACTGAGTTTGGGGATATGCTGTTGGATGATGAGGAAAGTATAGATTTGTTTGAGTCCTATTTCATGGCAGAGGTTTCCCTCAGATGTCTGGTGGCTTATTGCTATCTATTCAGATTTCAGAATGAGATATTGGAAAACAGGTCTCAAGTTCTAGGTCCATGGAGCTGGGAGTGTTGGGGCTCGTGGACTGGTGATGAGGGAGTAGGCATTGCCCGTCGATGGAGTTTTGCTGTGTTCTTTTCTCCAGAATGGAGCCCTCCAGTGTCCCAACGGGGTGGCCATGTGCCACAGGTACAGCAGCAGAGAGCACAGGGTAGGGGCCCAGGCCCCAGGAGGGAGCAGAGATTTCCACTCCACCTATGTCCCAACCTGCCCTGCTCTGTGTCACTTATTCCCCAGCTCTGACAGTCTCCTGGGATCAGTTCTCTAAGGATCAATCCCCCACCGCCCATGGGGTAAGGTTGGCAACAGGCTATGCCTACTTGTGCCTGAACACTAGGAGCTGGGCCTCCTGGCATCTGTAAGCACCGTGGTTGCAGGCCTTTAGGTACTTAACTTCCCTACCTCCCCCATTAACAATGCTTTATTTTCTGTCTTCTCAAAATTCTTTGAAATCTCTCTGCTCCTGTTGTCTGTTCTCCAACTTTCTTTTTCCATCTCTGGCTTCCTTTATTGTCATTTTAACTGGTTTCTGGAAGGGAAGGAGATAAAAATGCATGGTGAAATCATCACTCAGAATGGGAATCCGGGAAAGCTATATTAACTGCATAATAGTAACCTTCCTCATATTGTTCTTACTTGTGCGATAAAACTAACTGCTTCTCTGTTCTGGTCATGGAAAGAAAAACAAAAGTCCAGCCCTAACTGAATCAGGAATGCCATGCTTCCTTCTGGAATCTTAATATAGGTCCCAACTATGAATTTTGCTGAAGAGATCCTTTCTTAAAAAGAAATATTGAACTCTACCTACCTCTGTTCTCCACTGTCTTGCATTGATCATGAATGTGAGTGTTTCTCTAAATGCATGTCCATCTCTTATCACTGCTTAAGCAGATGTGGCCCTCTCTGGGTATGCAAGCAGGTCTTACATACCAGATTACTCCTCACCTTCTCCACAGCCAGCTACGCCTCACTCTCAGAGGGGTTCCAGTCACCATAACTGTGAGCATAGCATTTTCCGACCTTAGGGAAGTGTCTCACAGTCCTCTTGGGGCACTACTTTTGGGGGGGTCCTCATCTCACAAAGACAAACATTGGAAAGTATTTTGATGTGCCAGATACCAGATGACAAAAAATTAAATACTTTCATTGGAAAGCTTCATGATCAGTTTTTTTGTCCAGTATTACTTTTTTGCCACAGCATTACTTGCAGTATTCTGCTTCAAAGAAACCAGAAATCCCAATCTCCATATAAATTTGCTCAAATCTGAAAAAATTGATAATTCAAGTGTATTCTAGCTCACTGTCTGCCCCAAACAGTATACATGATTTACAGATCTCTTCTCAAACTCAATTTTTAAACTAGAAGGTGACATCTCGAGCTGGAGCAATCTGCTCAGGGGTAGACAGTGATGAAGTTAGGCAGGACTGAGGCTTTAGCTTCCATCTCCAGACAGCCTGGGACCTTTCTTTCTTTCTTTTTTTTCTTTTCATTTTTTGAATGGACCGTATTCACATTGTAAAGTCTTTTTTATTAATTGACAAAACTTTTGGAAGTTTTTTAAAAGCCATTTTTACCTCTGAAATAGCATGTAAATTTTTGAGCTTAATTTAATAGTTTCATGTCACAATCTTTAGTTCAATGGAAGTAAAAATTCTTTTCAAATAATGCATATTATTAAGGGGAAGTTATTTATCTCATCCACTGTGGCAGTTATAGGTTTAAAACTCTACAAATGTGTATTTTCACACCATGCCCACTACCAGTGCCCCTGCTGTTTGGGATGAATCTGGCAGTGAGCCAAAGCAATAACAGCCACCCGGGACTGAGTTTACAGACCCCTTGTTGACAGACAGCCTGTAATAGAGTGTGTGTATGTGTTATGAATGGAAGAGTCTAAGTGAGAGTTTAAAATTAAAATGTCATCAGAAATATTTAGTCAAGTAGTCATTAATCGGATTGACTTAATGATCCTTGTTCAACAAAAAAGTCTTAAGTGTCATTAATTTTGGTTTTTGAGTTTATAGATGTGGGAATGTCAGATGTCCATGCATTAGTTCAAATCTCTACTCAGCTTTGCTATCAGAGCAGTCTGGGTTGGCTTGTCAGAAAGCAGCATTTATTTTCTAGATATATGGAAATAACCCCCATTTCAGAAGAAGTCTTTAAGATATACTTGTACCTGACTTTTCTTATCTGCAAATACAACCATTTTAGTAAAGTTAATATAATATTTTTGTAAGAAATGAATCATGGGGGAATTGTGGAAAACTGACCCCTGCTCTCAAGACAAATGTATATTCAAGTATTTTCTCTTGCCTGTTGTTTCCAGTCTCTAATTGACTCTAAATTTGCTCTGCCTGCCCCCTCCCCCTGAAGTCTCAGATCTTTAAGACTGCTATTTAATTTACAATGTAGATTATAATAAAGCTATACCACCTCAGATGAGGCTGATGTACTTGATTTACTGAGATCTCAGTCTTTTAGTTATTTCAGTCTGTATGCAGTACAGTGTTATTAAGTGATTCTGAATGATGTTCAAGTTAATTTTGTGCTTGATATAGAGTAGGATTGCAAATAGGAATCAGTGAAATTCTTAGGTAGTCCCCTTCCCCATGTAGAAAATAAGTATATTTAAGTAAAGAAAGAGATCCCTTTATATTTTTTGTGCTAAAGGTATTCCAACTGTGTGCTGGGGTTTTCCTGCACCAGTTGCAGTGGTGGTATAGGCTTCCTCTACCAAACATTTCAGACCACAGTGTGGTGTCTAAGACTTCAACGCTGTTCTGTTGTAAACTACCTGAAGATAGCATTAGATTCCATAACGTCCCCAAGATTATCCTTCACTTCAGATGCTGGTTGCAGCCACGAGGTGGTTACCTGTGTCTGTCCAGTCAGCTGCAGATTGTCGATTCCCATGCTCCTCCAACTGCAGGTTGCCAGTCACAGCCCAGATTGTTACCTTCACTTCTAATGAGCTGGCTTTTAAGTCAGGCTCAGTTTGCTGCAACAGCTCATAGAACTCAGGGAAGCCATTTATACTCCAATGACAGCATATTTTTCAGGAATAACCAGATAGCAATGACATATATGGCAAAGTGTGGGAAAACGTGAGGTGTTTCTGTACTTTCTCCCACCGTGCCATTATTTACCAACCCAGAAGCTCACCCAAGACCCTCCCTTCAGGTTTATATGGAAGCTTCATTATAAAGCCACTGTTGATTAGCACATTGGCTATTGGCTGTTGAACATTTCTTCCTGGTCTCTCCCAATCAAGACCTCAGGGTTGGATTGAAAGTTTCAGCCTCTGCTTGCTGGTTTCCTTTACAATAAGTCCCCTTTCATCTGGTGTTTCCTAAAGGTGAACTACTGACACCACCAGAGACACCTTTATCACTTGCCACACTTAGGAAATTCCAGGGATTTTGTGAAGTTTCCAGGGATTTTGTGAAGTTTTAAACCAGAAGTGGGCATGAAGACTAACTATATATGAGAATCTACCTTTTGGTTATTTGAATGACCAAAATACATGGTTTTTAGAAATCATAATATCCACAGGCTGCTAAAATCATAAAATATGATTTTTGATAAATTTATTGACATTTTCTAAAAAAAAATGCTTGTTACTTGTTTGTGAATCAGCTTTCATGTATTTGAAGGCTGCTCGCTTGTAAGTTATGCACCTAATTTGGTTAATTCTTTATAAGTTAGTCAGTTTACCCAATTTGCTTGCAACCCTCAACCTTCTGCCTCATTGCTTTTCTGCTCAAGCTCTCACGATACAGCTTCTCCAGACATAGCCAGTGCTGATGTCTCTGGAGAATGAGGAGGGACATCCCACCCATCTTGATGACCTTTTCGAGGTCACATCATGGAAAATATTTTCCTGGACTTGTGGATCATAACGTCCACTGGGTCTCCCCCAAGGTGCACAAAATGAGCTCAGGCACTTTAACCAGTTCTGTGGTTCATGCGGGTGACCTGGTCAGAACTTCCTGACCTCAGGAGCTCACAGAGCAGTGCCCTTGCGTCTTAGCTCCTAGCCACGGTGATGAAGTTTGCTATTCATTCACCTCCAAAAGCCAATGAACCCCAGGCAGAAATGCTCAGAGTAAATCATCTGGGGGAGGAATCCATCTGTGCTGCTTAACATAAAGTAACAAAGGAATTTTGTTTTTAGGATGAGTCCCTTAAGTGAAAGCATTTATTTTCAGACACTGATACAAAGATGGGGGCGGGTATAAGATTAGCCTTTATGGTGAACTTGCATCACATTTTCTATTGTGAATCCAGGATTCTTTTGTATTAACTAAAAACAACTGAAAAACTTGCAAAGTCTAGGAATCCAGTATGACACATTTATTATTTGATTTCCCTAAGAAATTAATTAAAGTTAAAATAGTATCCAAAGTAACACTGATGCTGTTATGCATTACAATTCTTTTTCCCATTGGAACTATACTAATCTTGAATCGTTTATGCTTGTCTTGGCCAGGTTTATCATTCTGTAGCTTAACTCACTTTGTTTTATTATCAATTTGTGTCTTAAAATACGCGTTAAGTTGGAATGTTGTTTGCTTGAAATTTTTCATATAAATTAGCTCCAGATCCCAAAACCTACCAAATCTTGCTAAGTAGAAGTGAGATACCATCTGATAGTGGGGGGCACCCGTGCCCTCAGCAGTGTTGCCTGCTGTTTCCCATGCTAGCTCATCTCAGTGGCCATAATTTGTTGTGAATTGTCTATTGTAATCAAATTAAATATCTCAACTTCAACTAAATGTGAGACTTTTGTTCAGTCCTTTTTCTGCTCGACTGAAAGCCAGTTACTAATTATGTCTGGAAATAGTATTCAGGGTGAATCTATCTGAATTAGTTGTCAATAATGCCTCACAGTTTATGCACATATTCTTTACTTGACTTAAATATCATAAATTAATGAAGCTTATTTTTAAATGTCACTGTTTGTGATATGGCTTTATGGTGACTCCTCTGTATGCCTTAACTTCAGAACCATCATCAGCTGGGTCTCGTACTCCTTGTCCAGCACCTATTTATTATTCCCATTTTTGCAGCTATATTACAAAAGTTTTTCCTTGCCAGCGTGAATTGTTATATCTGCAGGAGTGATACTACAATCAGCAGAACTCAAAGAAACCCAAACAACAAGCTCATATCTTTAAAGTATTGGGGGTAGCATGAATGGGATGAAAATTTGACTCTTTTTCTAAGGAGAAGATAAAATTTCTGAATCAGACCATGTAATAGTGTTTAAAAGTGAAAATCCACATTAATTTTACTTTGTAGTATGCTATTTATACTTTGTAAAGAAACATTCATTCTTCAATGAATTATATAATACCTTAATAACTTAACTTAATAACTTACTAAGTGAGTATTTACTTTAATAATTTGCTTTGGAAACTGATTTCATTTCCTTCAAGAATACCACATATGATTAAGAGTTAACACAACTTTCAGGACTATCCCTCCTTTTTGATTTCAAAACACTTTACGCAATATTGGTTTAACATTTCATAGGTTTTAGGGGTACATCTTTGCCTTTTTGAAATGACATGGAATGTCAGGGAAATTAACTTCTCAGTGATAGAAGCCCTTCCAAATCTACATTGGACTTAAATCAGAGCTGATATAATTACAATAGGCTATGGTAATTCAGAGAAACATGCATTTTTATCTTTTATTCTAATCATACTTAATTACTCCTATAAAGAGAAAGGTATCTTTTAGAAGCATTTAAAGCAAGATGAAATTTTAATTTCAAATGGACAACTTATGAATATACTGTAAATCTTAGAAGCTACCAGAAACTCCAGATGATCTAGGTTCAGTCAGTTCTGAAATTTAAGTTGAGGTCACTCAAGTGAGTTGCCTGAAGAGGAGCTAGGCTGCAACAGTTTATCTAATCACATAAGCCCCAGTTTCCTTATGTATATAATGGATCCTTGCACCATTAGTAATAGTGGCTACTACTACTGGATAGTGGAGTACAGAGTAAGAAAGACCTGCTCCATTCTGGCTGTGATCAGACACGGTGCTGTGTCTGACATGCTTAATGGGACACTTGGCAGATATCCAGTAAATATTAGCTGCAAGGTTAATGCCTCATACAAATGAGAGTTTAGGTACAGCTAAGCCTAGACCTTAATAGCTCTCCCCATCCTCATCCCTCCACACTCTCCCAATGTTAGTCAGTTGCTTCCCCTCCATAAATACACACTTCTCTACCCCCTCCCCCTCCCCTGCCCCTCCTTCCTTCTACAAAGGAAGACAAAGTATAGTACTTTATTAAAAACATTGATTATAGCCAAATATCAATCAATAATTATAAACCAAGAGGTCTGGGAGCAGAGTTTTGGGAAAAGATGAAAACAAAGGAAACATGAATCCGATACAACTTAGTATTAAGCTACTTATTATGAAGTATAGATATACCAGGATCTGCAAAATAATTTTCTTTTGAGGTCACACTTATGTGCAACACTGCATATGCTTTAGGGGATACTTCCCAAAGTATGAACTCTGGGAAGTTAATACTTCCCAAAGTGAAATAGAGTGTAGGATCTTCAAGGTTCTCTTTTTGGTTTTCATCATTTCATGATTCTAGGTTAACTAAGGGACTTTGATTTCTCGACTTTTCTTTAACGATGAGCCCAAATAGGACCTGCTTCCTGGGATACTCTGATTAACATGGGATTGGGAGAAATAACTGAACGTGTGCTTTTCCTGGGCATTAGAAGGAAACACTCTCATCTCACCACGAAGAGCCATTTTGGGCCTCTCCCCAAGACCCCTTCCCCAACTCCAGGTACAGTGGCCTCTGCTGTTCCTGTGGCATGTACTGCTAACTACCTTTCTTCTGTACTGTTTTCCGTTTTATTTTTTGTGTATGTCCTGCCCCATTCAACTATGCACAACTCTCTAAGATCAGAGATAGTGTTTCCTATTAACTTTCTGTTTCCAAGTGGTTATGCCAAACTCCATTGCTCTTTGCACAGTTAGCAAAATCTTGGACTTGAGCCTCTCAAGTCCAGCTGCCTTCTTTCTACCTTTGTGCTGTGCCCTGAAGTCTGGCTCTCTTGGAATGTTGTTCTTCAAGTTTGCTTGGTTCCCTATGAGTGTGCCATCCTGGATGCAGGTGGACTATCACTGCCAGAAGCCAGCCACATCTATCTTCAAACTTGTCCGCCTATGCTTACATTCTTCAGTCCCTTTTTAAAGTTCTCCTGGAACCTCTAAAAATTCTTCAGCTTGCCTCTCACATTCAGAAGTGGCCACAGCACCTACTTTCAAGAAAGTTAGAGTCTCTGGGTGGAAACTGTCCATCTTTCTTCCATCCTACTAGCAAGACTCTGACCTCTTCCTTCTCATTGGTAGAGGAGCCTCCTCCCCAACACATTTCCTTCATGCTTGAATCCCTTATTCTCCCACCTTTTGTGGAAGTACTCTGGGATACACCTTCTCTCTCATTCCTTCCTCCATTTGTCTGCTTTCCTTCACTTCCAAACTCCTTAAGAACAGGTCAGATTCACCATCTGCCCTTTCGCCCCCCTCAGACTTTAGTCTGGTTTCCATTGCTCTGCTCCATCAATCTCTCACTACAGTCACCAAGACCTCCTTGTTGCTCAGTCTGTAAGTCATTCCACTGAACTTCTCAGAAGCATTAAACACCATTGGTTTGGTCCTTTGTTGCTTTGTGGGGCAACAAAACTGGGCCGTCACACTGACCAGGGATATAGGACATGGAGATTTGGAGACAGATTGCCAGTGGTCGATCTGCTCAACATTAGCAAGAGTCAGGCCTTGTTTAATTGGATTTATCATATGCAACAGTCACAATAGGGGGTAGGAAGACATGTCATTGGCTTTTTAGATTTGGGGGGGAAGTGATTTGCTTATTCCGGAATTGCTCTCTGGTCCTGCTAATGGTCTCAAGCTTATCAAGGCATCACTTGATTGCTCTCAGGGGTCTCCAAGGGAGGTCCTCTTACCATGGCCCAGGGCTTGTCCTGCAAGGTGTATGCTTATTGGCCCAGAACAATCCAGTGTTTTTGCTCTTTCTTGCTCAAGTGAAGCCAGAGATTATTAACTATCCAGACGATTAACTATTGTTCTAGTTTGCTTAGGCATTCCTTCAGCAGCCCTACAGTTCTTGAGTCACTGTCATTTCCATGAGGTGACATTGGTTTCACTTCCTATCTTCCTGGCACATGTTCCCTCTCTCCTTTGCAGGCTTGTCCTCTTGTTGCAGGCTGCTTAGCTTTGATATTCTTCAAGACTGCGTACCCTCCTGACCTCTTAGTCTGTCCACTCTGTAGGGTACCTCAGTCATTCCTGTAGAGGAACTAAAGTCTTTATACACAGATTTCTGTAGAGGAATTAAAGTCTTTATACACTTTATACACAGTTCCTTGCCTTCCCTGGGAACTTGAGATCCACATGCCCACCTACCAATATTGATACCTAGGTGTCTTCAGGCCACAAGTTTAACAAGTTGAAACTGAATACTTTCCTTACAATACTTTATCTTAGTACATGTCATCACACTTTGTTCTGTCAAGCCGACCCATGTTTTCACCACCTGAGTATTGCTGCGATCTGTCCACTGCATCTCTGCAGCCTCCACCCTATGCTAGGCTGCTTCTGCCTCCCTCATGAAGCTCTATGATAGCCTCTTAAAGGCCTTGTGACTGCTGTCAGTCCCATCCCATCACATGCTCTCTTGATCAGATTCTACAGGTTAAGATTAACTGATAGTTGTAAGGTTATGTGGGATCAAGAATAAAGTAATTACAGGTTAGAATCCATTGCAGTGCATTTTCAAGCATTATCCTGATTACCTTATTGTTATATTTTATTTGCTCAAGGATCCCAGTTGAATGTTGAAGTCTTTGTACTGTCCAATTTTCTTTTACTCATCTATTTTTTTTATTTTTATTTTATATATATATATTTTTTTTTTTTTGAGACTAGGTCTTGCTATTTTTGCCCATGGAACCACAGGCTCTCGTTGCCCAGCCTCAGCTTCCCAGGTAGCTGGGATTACAAGCGCGCACCACCACGCCCAGCTGTTTTTTTGGAACTAGGTCTCGCTACGGGCCCCAGGCAGGACTCGAACCGTGATCCCTAGTCCTTGTCACTTCATAGGTTGAAGCTTACAGGCACGAGCCACCGTGCCCGGCTAACTCATCTAGATATTTAAATTTAAACTTTCTTTAGAAAACTTGACACTTGCTTGACGATTTTCCATACTCACTATGGAGTAAATTCACATTATGGGGAGGAAGGGACCTTGAAGATTTCCTCTACTTTCTGTGAATGAAGCTGAAGGGGCAGTGTATCAGAAACCCTGCTTTATCCAGAAACTTGCTTTTTGTTTCATTTTGTTTTTGTAACCAAGAACTCTTCCAGGTATCTTCCAGTTGATTGGAAGTAAGTTTATTATTATCAAGGGATATAGTTTGGGATCCAAAACAAAAGTAGCTAGCCCAGAGAAAGTTCAAATTTTTCTGAATCATGTCACAATTCTGTCCCTGCCATTCATTGACATGTAAAAGGGAACTTGCTTCAACCCTTTGTCCTCTGTAAACAAAAGAAGCTTTTCTTCTTTGTGCCCAGCCCAACCAGTTCCCTCTCATTTAGACCCAAGGCCATGTCTCCCTTCCCTTTTGGTAAATTGTTGTCCCACCCCAAGACTTATGTTTAAAACCTCAAGTGATGAGCTTTCACATATTTTGAGCACTTGAAAATCATCTATTATTTCAACATTCATATGAGAAATTTAAAGTTCCCTTTCTCAGATATTTAGAGGGGAGAGGTCTAAGGAGCTTGTGTTGAAAGCAAGTGGGAAGAATTGAAGGGGAGAAGTAGGGGCTGTGACCATGAGTGTTAAACTCTCCAAAATTTCTGGAGGTCCCCACATGACAGGGTCAGAGAGATGAGCAGTGGAAGTTGGACCTGGATGCTAGTGGAAGGTAGTGAAGTCTGCAGAGAGAATGAAGAAAGCAGCAATAGACATGATTTAGGACAGGAGTGGGGAGGGAAGAGGAAGATGAGTGGGGAATTTGTGATGTTCTCCCAGTTTTCTGCATAATATACATGGTCAAGCACCTCCCACCTGGATAGTAACTCAAGCCACTTATTTTGTATCTCTCTAGATCAATGAACTGAGCCATGTTCAAATCCCTGTTATGTTGATGCCAGATGACTTCAAAGCCTATTCAAAAATAAAGGTGGACAATCACCTTTTTAACAAGTAAGTACAACTTTTACAGAACTTACAGGGTTGCCAAGAGAAAGATTTGTGATTTTGTATAATCACATTTTTTTTTCAATGGGTGGGAGTAAAGTTTTGCTGATGAAGTTAATCCTGTGATAAACATAACCATCTGTCATTTTCAGAAAAGCAACAGCGGGCCCTCTTGGATAATATCCCTTTGCCATATGGCATATTATTCTCCATGAATATCTTACATGTTAAAAGTGATATTCTCATTACAATTTAAATGTTGGAAGTTATAAATTGCTTGGATTTTTGAGCAGCAGTAAACCTCCGCTGTCTTATCTAAAACTGATCATGATTTATGAACAAAAATGACTACTTCATAGAATGAGAATTAAAGCGCATTTTTATAAAACAATGGCTCCTATGTTGAACTTTGAGACTACTCTCCATTTGAATGTTGACATTAAGGAGCACCCTATGTATTACTAGCCAGAGGTTACAGTATGTGTAAGATATGTCCTGCCTTCAGTGGGCTCACATATTAAAATTTGGCATGCAGAGTACCACAGTAGAGTGAGTGCCTCCGTTTCTGTGGAAACACATAAGAGGAAGCAATTCTGAATGAGTAGGGTGCGCCTCAAAGAAACTCCTTCCACACCAGGATCAATTATGAAATTTCATTTTGGAGCCATTATTCTAATGTGAAACTGACATGTTAATTCTCTTAACTGAGCACTTGAAAATAACTGAGTTTGACCTTTTGAGGAAAATCTTTTCTGGATGAATTTAGCATGCAATATTTATGTAGAAGATAAAATAGTTCATTCAGGGAAAAAGAGATACTCATTTTATAAGCTTTAAGTCATCTAGCTATTAAGGGTGAGTGTGGGGAAGCTGTTTGTGGCTCCCTCTGCTGCCCTTCTAGAATTCTACATGTTCTTTGCCTTTTCTTCACTGTTTCTCTCTGTATGACTTCTTCTCATGGCCTTTTCATGGGGGAAGCAGCTGTTACGTGCAATCAGGATTAGAGAGTTATAGAAGCCAAGTGTTTCTTAGGTGGTGAAAGGAGACAGGTGTCCCCAGTCTGTCCCCTGTCTTGCTGTGGACTGGAGCTGGCTCCATGTGCCTGGCCAGGTCGTCAACTCCAAGCACTCATGTGGCTGCTTGTAGGACTAGACAGCAGATTCAGATCTGGTTAACTCTCTGTATATCTGAGATTTGCTCCACAATCTGACTGTTTCAGAGAAAACATGCCGAGCCATTTCAAGTTTAAGGAATACTGCCCAATGGTTTTTCGTAACCTGCGGGAGAGGTTTGGAATCGATGATCAAGATTTCCAGGTGAGTTACTTTTGTAACATTTGCTTCAAATAAGTTTTATCACTTCAAGTAATTACATGATAGTAATCTTCATTTTATATAATGGTTTTTCCAATGTTCTTTCTGAAATAAAGGGTTCTTTTCCTTTAGGAAACTCCACACAATGTACAAAGTCAGTAGGAAAAGCAATTACTTTTTGGGGAGAGACCAGGCATGTGAGTTTTAGAGAAGATTCTCATGCCAGGGGAGAGTTGTTCTACCCAAGAATTCCTTGTTCTTGCCGATTTGCTGCTTTTCAAATTGACCCTTGCCCAGAGCATTTTTTGTGAAAAGCCACACTTTCTGCCCTACAGTTCAGGCTGGTATGGAGGCCACATCTCTGTTGTCCCCATCAAGGGTGCAGACGAACTCTGCAGTCTGCCCTCTACCTTTGGGACCATGTGAAGGAAGGGCCTGTTCTTTTCTCCCAGTATTTGCATGGATTCTCGAGCTTAGCTTTTAAAATCAAAATGCCATTGTAACTGTTTCTCTATGGTTATTTCTCCTGAGTAAGGTTATCACACTGGTTTCCTGATTTTCATAGAGTCAGTCAGATTCATAAAAGCCAATGATATTTTAAGAACAAAAATTTTAAGTTAGGAATTCATGGGTTACTCTGGTCTTTCATGAGTCTCTTCATATGTGAATAGAGCTTATTTTAAATCCTTAAAAGTCTAGTATACACTTCCTCTAATTTGCCCAAAATTGGAGTCCTCATTTATCCTGCATGAAGTGTCATTTTCCGGGTGACCCTACACGTTCCACATTGGCACAACTCTCCCTTTGTTTTCTTTTTTGTTTGTTTTGGTTTGGTTTTTTTGAGACTAGGTCTCACTATTTTTGCCTGTGGAACTGCAAGCTCTCGTTGCCCGGGGTACCACAAACTCAAGCAATCCCTAGCCTCAGCTTCCCAGGTAACTGGGATTACAAGCACCACGCCCAGCTATTTTTTGGAAGTAGGTCTTGCTACCGTCCCCAAGTGGAACTTGAACCGCGATCCCTAGCCCCAGCTGCTTCATAGGCTGAAGCTTACAGGCATGAGCTATTGTGCCCTTTTTTTTTTTTTTTTTTTTTTTTAACATTCAGGCATGTGAAACTCCAGGCTGCCATGTTTTGAAGAAAACAGTGCTCATCAGGCTGTGGGTGACATTCTATCCCATGACCAAGGCTGAAGTCTCTGGGTTCTGAGTATCTGGGGTGCCCAGGAGAGGGCCAAGGGGATGTGGAGTGGGGAGGATGTGGACTTTTACAAACTATGGTAAAGACAGTTGATAAAACCAATTCTAGTTTAAACTAAAAGTTTAAGAACTTAGAACAAACTCAAACTATTAAAGAATTTTGTAGTAGTGAGAGGTTTGTATAAAGTGAAAAGGGAATTTTGTATTTTTTAAGAACTATTACATTTTAGGAGGCCCTATAAAAATAAATTTAGTATGTTAGCAGGAATAGACAGCTGTTAACTCTGACATGCTAAGAACCTCTTTATCTGATGCTCTTGTGCAAAACTCAAGTCTAATCCTCCCTCTGTCCCCCTCCTATGAGAAAAATATCAGATACAGTAACATTTCACAGAAACTGACTTTTGAGAACTCAAACTATAGGATCTTGTTAGATTCAATTATCTTTATAGCAAAGTCCTGTTTCTTCTTATAATCACTCCTGTTAAGTGACATTTAAACTGGATCCTCTGTGTTCTGACTTAAATGCTGTAGCACCTAGAAGAGGTTTTTGAAATGTCCAAAAGTGACCAGTTGCTGAAATATAAAGACAGCAGTTTTCTGTACCACCCTCCCCCTGCCCCCCATAGGTTGATATTTAAGTGCAAGTTGCTGAGTACAAACTTTGAAGGTAAATTAGGCAAGTAGAAGATGATTCACAAGTAACTAATTGGCAAGTCTGTTAAGCTCTTAGCATGAAGATCAGTATAGATGAGAACCCATGTGAGTATAATTAATCATTTGAACACCACTTCTTTCCTTAGCAATGCCTGGTGCTTTGGCATTTTAATTGCTGCTTTCTCTTTGGCAACTGTATTTCTATTAAAAAAAAAAGTGGGTGTTCAAAGTAACTTTAGAGAAGCAGAGTTAAACTGGTTTCCCTCCTTAATCTTATGTTCATTTCCCAATGTCTCTGCCTCTTAAAAGATTTCCAGTAGAGGCAAGACCCCTGAGTTTAAACTGAAGACAAGGTAATAATGTGGGGCTCAGCCTACTTGGTTGTCTATTTGGGTTGGTCTGGTGTAAACAGTAGTGCCAACTCCAGCACTGGGCTGCTGCCTTGAGGACCCATGTACACTGCAGGGGGTGGGGGGAAAGCAGTAGAGCTAGGGGTGCTAAGCAGATGGCAGTGAGAATAGGTGAGGACCAGGTTGCCTGTCACCTGAGCTGCTTGGCACACTGACTCACCATGGCCTGGCTTTCATCATCATGCCTCAAGCAAGAAGCTGGTGTCAGTCAAATACTTTGAATTTGAATACTTTCTCCATTGGATTTGAAAAGTAATGTCACTGGCCCGGGGCCTAGTCCTATCTTGGAGCACCAGGCCTCAAGCTGCTCTGCTTATCTTGCTGTGCTTCTTTCTGATGACCACATGGTTTTCAATTAGTTGGAAGGCTCTATTGTCTGTTTCATCTGGTATTCAAACCTTCACACTAAGTGTATAAAAGCTTTCGACCTGCCTTGTATGTACGAATACCTACAAGTTGCAGCTGGGAAAAGTCAGAATTGATATAGAGAGACCACTGTGATGGAAGTACAACATAGTATTTAGTTTTCCTTATTGACCTGTATCGGAACGTAAACTTTGAAGAAACTAAGAAGCACTTTTGCTACTCCCAAAAACGTTTTTTTCCTCTAGTCTTGATGGGAAGAAACTAAGAAGCACTTTTGCTACTCCCAAAAACGTTTTTTTCCTCTAGTCTTGATGGCTAACATTTTTCCTGCTATTAGACAAATGTAAGCCCCATTTCTAGAATACTTATTGTCAGCAGTTATCACCTAATGTCCATGGCTCCCTGTGTGTGCCCAGTGTGTCAGATTCTAATTTATGAGTTCTTAAAAATCACTTCATTGCTTTTATAAGAGGCCCAGCATTGAGTTACAGTCTCCTGATCATTGCCGGGTCAGCCTGACCCTCTTATTGCCACTTAAGCAGTTCCTTGAATTTCAAAATGAATGACAGCAGAGGTTCTGCTGTTAGGACATCGAGGTTCTGGTCTGCCTGAGGTCTGTGCTTTCCTGCTTAATCAACCCATTATGTTTATTTGCATCTGCAGTGTGTCAGGCTCTTTGCTAGCCATTAGAGGGAATGTGAAAGAGCTACAGTAGTCATTCTCTTATCCAGTTTCTTAGGCAGAGTCCAAAAAGACCAGGTATTTCGAGAACACATTCACATAACTTCTTACAGTATATTGTTATAGTTCTCTTCATTTTTGTTGCTAATGTCTTTCTGTGCCTGGCGTATAGATGAGTTTTTATCCTAGGTATGTGCATATTGGAAAAAACAGTACATTTAAGGTTTGGCACTCATGGAGGTTTCAGGCATCCAGTAGGATGTTTATCCCTCTTGGGTAGAGGAATTACTGTTCTGGTTTTGTCCGTTCCCCCCCCGCCCCCCCGCCATGTGCATGCCAGGTTGTGTTTTTTTCTATGCTATTGAAATTTATAGAAACTCAAACATCTTGATTCTTAATATTCAAGAAAATTTGCATCCACCTTTCCCATGTCAATTATTTTTCACAACAACCTTGGAAGTCAAATGGAGGCTAAAGCTTGAGCTTCGGGAGAGGATTACCCACCAGAAACCAAAAAGTTTTGCAGATTGGAGATGCTGCTGTTAAACCTAAATACACCACATAATTGAAACTGAGCCCTCTTGTTCCTTGTTGAAGATAATATCAGGTTTACTTTTCTCCTACTGCGTTTCCTGAATTAGAATCTCTTATTATTCACATTTGATGCATTTTCTTCTTTGTGTTTGTAACAGAATTCTAATTTAAAATAATTTTAAAAGCTAATGCTCTAAACTTCTAATGTTCTAAAGTATTAGACCTTCAAAGGATACTAAATTTTGAGGAAATAAATTCTGCCAGTATTATCTAAAACATAGTATCACTCTTCCCAGAAATTTTAAATAGACTTTAAACTGCCTGAGGGTAGGAATGGAGTAAGTCTGGTTGATAAGCACTTAGCTATCCCTTCATAAAAGGGGCTGAGATACCAGAGTAGTGAACCTTCTTGAAGTAGAGCCGAGGGTCAGAGTTGAGAAACTGAACTGACTGGTTGAATGGAGAGCCGTAGAAAGGGGAAAGTAGAGAACACAAAAACATGACTAATGACCTTAACATGATTTATCACCCTGTGATCAGCTGGCAGATTTTACACAAGAAAGTTGTGATACCTGAATTTGCTAAAGATAGTTAGGGTACTTATGGATAAAAGACATAAAAAGGGAAACAAAGAAATTAAGAGACTATGAAGTGTCCCAGCACGTAAAGAGGCAGGAGCCAAAGCACTCAGCATGAACCAGGCAAAGCAGAGAGCATTTGACAAGACAAGGAGGTGACACAAGTTATAGGTGCCATGGCAGGTGGCCCATGGGAGCTAAAGGCGCTGGAGCCCAGGAAAGAAACAAGGATCCATATCTGAGGGAGGGGTAGGGAGGTTGGGGATTCAGCAGAAGCTGGAGGAAGATGAAGTTGAGTTTTTACCCCATTGCATGTACCTTGTAGTACCCGTGTGTGGCTGGGTACCTCATGCAGCCACATGTCCTGGGAGGGTTGGGGACCTTGGTTGGGGAGTGGTCAGTGTCCTGGGAGGGTTGGGGACCAGGTTGGGGACCTTGGTTGGGGAGTGGTCAGCTTCCAGGTGCTGGTCTCTGAAGTCCCACCATCATCACCATCAATTTGCTTTCTCTTTGAACTATAAAAGCACATTTATTCCTTTAAGCATTTGTTGTCTTTGGGGGTATTCTCGGTCCACTCATGGATGTTTCGCCTCACAGGTTAGCTATGATCAGCCTCATTATGAGTACTGGATGGAAACCACCTGGGCTAAGAACCAAAGGCACATCAGCAGGGTGTGGTGGTGCGTGCCTGTAATCCCAGTTATTTGGGAGGCTGAAGGTGGGGATCACTTGAGTTTGCAGGTGCAAGACAAACATCTGTCATATCGGACAAGTCAAAACAAGTTTGGAAAAAAACTCAGCCCAGAAATATCAGATTTTCTTGGGTGCTTTTTCTTCTCCTTTTTAGGAGTTGAATCAATTACTGTCTATACCACAAACTGCCCCAACCTGAGAACTTGAGCTTCCTGTTTGCTGTGTTTAGCTTTTACAGTTAGGTTGTATCTTGTGCTTGTGATTTTTTTTTCTTTACCAAGAATTGACAATCCTTCGTCCTTGTCCAGGTTAGGAGGGGCCATCTCTGTTCACTAGGAGCCTTGAGACCAGGTCTCTGACTTTATTCAGTCAAGTTCCAACCTGAGACTTTAAAAAAAAAAAAAAAAAAAAAGGACATCCTTTATCCTTGGTACTGAAATTCCTGTGACTGGGCTTGTTTCTCTGCTGATCACTACCTTCTTATTTTTGTGTTGTTTTCTGTTATCTCATTATTGGTAGGTGTTAAATTGCCCTGTGTTTTACTCCTTTTTATAATGAAATCCATCCCATGCCTGGGAATCACGGTTCAGACTTTCTTTGAAATTCCCCCAGGAGCTTAGCACAGGCCTTTGAACACAGTGGGCAGCTAATAAATCCTCGATGGTCATGTTCAAGTTAGCATGTTGGTCTTTAACTTTCTGATGAGGTCGGAGGGCCATCTGTGCTCACTCATATGTCAAACAAACCCAGAAAGCAACCTTGTTTTAGCCATCACTCCTGAGCCATTTGATCCAAGGCATGTAATCATAATTCTGAGTTGTCAGCAGGGCAGCAGTTGGCTTCCAGGCTAAGTTCATTGAAATAGGTATCCTGGACTAGAAAAAAATACTTTTCTGGTGGTTGGGAGGCTGATTTGAGCTTGGCTCTTCAATGACTGATACTATGACTTAATCCAGTCACTTACCCCTGGTAGATCTTACTTTTTGTACTTGTGAAACAAGGGAGAAGGACATGATGCTCTGAGGCCCTGCCACCTGTCAAATCTGAATCACAAAGTCACTGTCACTTAAGGTCCTGTACACAATTCTGTGGAAGGGGATGGGAGTTACACATTCAAAACATGATTGGGAGTTGATTTTCATGTAGTTACCTGATTTTTAGCAGACTATACTAACTCATCAAAATGGGGAAATTATATTTTCCCATTCCCATTCAAGAAAGTAATTTAAAAATACTTGGGCATTAAAAAAAATACAGGGGATATAATCGTTACTAAGTCATGACATTTTAGAGAGTAGTATGGGAGATTGGCAGTACAAACGAGCCTAATTAAATTGACCTTTACATTTCCTCCACCCTTCTGGAAGCCCTGCTAATCCTGGACCCCCTACCACGGAAATAAACATCTTCAATAAAGACTTTGAAGGAGGCATCATTAATCCTACTTTTTTGGGAAAGTATGAAAAATTTCCAATTATAAGTGTAAGAAAGCCATTGAAGAATAGGTCATCTCTCCAGTCTCTTACTTTACCTGTTGAGGGCTGACATGGCACCAGTTTCAAACACTGTTAAAGTTGAAGAGAGGGTTTCATAAGAACAGTAATAGGATTGGCTCTAGAAAATGGAAGTGCTGAAAAATTTGCCAAGTTGCATGACAGATAAAAATAGATAATATGACAACTGAGTCAACTGCACTGAATAGTTTTTTCCAAGAACTTCAAGTTTTGTCAAATAGAGTTGTTGTATCCCCAACAAACTCCTCAAGTCTAAGAGCACCCTAAGAAATAACATTCGCTGGCTGGCACATACCCACTCTTCCGGACTGCATTCAGCATGCTGAGGTGTCTGTCACTTGCCCAGAGATAACCCAGCATCTGCAGCTAACACAGTGGGTCACCTTTCAGTATGCTGAGTGTTTAAGGAACTTGCAGGAGTAATGTCAGTCACTGACACCTATGGTGCTATTTAAGTCTCCAGAATAGGTCAGTATGGCAGGAAGTAAATGAGTGGTTTCCTAGTAGAAAAGTAGGATTTTAAAGGGTGAGGGGTGATGAAATGCTCTGAAATGCATTGTGGTAATAGCTACTAATACTGAATATAGCAACACTATTCTATATAGTAACACTGAATATAGTAAAACCCAGCAGTTCATAGATTTTTAAGTAGGCAAGTTTTATAGTAAGTGATCTTAGTAAAACTGTCAAGGAAAAAGAATTTGGGTTTAAGATTCATATATATTTAGTACGAGACTTTTTCCCTCTCCATTATTTTGGCTTTTTCTTGAGTTGTAAATAGAAATATCATCACAGCCCCCTACAACAAGTAGGTTGGAGAATTTAAGAGTTTATAATATGAAACTATCAAAAGAAAAATAGTAACCAATGAATAGCTTTTTTGCCATCCTTTGCCAAGAAAACCCATACAACTTTTAACTTTTTACCTTTATCAATTATGTTTCCTTACATCATTGTATACCCCATAGTTCTCTTACCACATTACCCGTGAACTGTCACCATGATCCCTTGTGTTCATCCTTCTCCTGGTTCTGCTCTCCCTTCCTCCTCACTCCCTTCCTATTCTATTATCAGCTTGTTACTTTTAACTTTTTCTTGAAAACCCACTAAGCAGGGAAAGCCAGCATTTGGGACATCTCAAAGATAAAGCCAGTGAGCAAAGGAGAATGAAAACCACTGACATTTTCACAAAACACGTGAAGTAGTTAAGAGACACGATAGTGTGCAGCATGGTTAGAACGTGAAGAATTTGCAGTCCTCAGGAATACTCGGTGCCAGGCACCTTTCAGCCCTGTCTGCACTTCATTGAAGGGTCTTACCACACAACATTTCTGCCCTAAATCCACATTCCACAAGCACATCTGTCTCTGCTCTTGCCAATAAGACAGTTTTACCTACTCCCACTTCAGTTACAGTAAAGAGTCCTAAAATGATTCAGGATAGGTCGGTGCACGTAAGCAAACTTGTCAATAAAGAGCTCTCCACAGCAGTATCATTGAGGCTGTTATTGATGATATTTTCACACTTTTTTTGTTTTTGTTTTTGTTTTTTTTGAGACTAAGTCTTGCTATTTTGACTTGTGAAACCGCAGGCTCTCGTTGCCCGGGGTACCACAGACTCAAGCAATCCCCAGCCTCAGCTTCCCAGGTAGCTGGGATTACAGGCGGGCACCACCACGCCCAGCTATATTTTTGGAACTAAGTCTCGGTACGGGCCCCAGGTGGGACTCGAACCGTGATCCCTAGCCCCGGCCGCTTCATATATTTTCACACATTTTATGTGACAAAGTTGAAAACAAACAGGTTTGGTTTGGTGCCTGCTGGATCTGTGCTAAATGATTAGAAGTGGTTTGTCATGGGAGAAAAAAAAAAACTTTCATCAACATGCTCACATGGCTGAGGCGGGGCAGGGTTGCAACAGTAGGGATGGAGTAAGGGCCTTCTTAGATCCATCCCATAACACCCTCCCAGATATTAGAGAACCAACAGACCAGTCACCTCCACTGTCTGGGTCTCTTTTCTTCTCTGTAAACTGAAAAGTTCAGAGACGATCCCCAACATGGCTCCTAAACTGTAGTGTTCTTTGTTATGAAATTGCACACACTTGTGTTCATTTTTTATTATATAGCTAAACTGAGCATCCTGAAGGATTTCAGTATTTAGTTTTGCTAGATAGTGGATGATTTTTAGGCCACTCAGCAACTACTATCACTGTATAGTCATGACCTCTGCCCCTCAGGTGCCTTCCACCTTCTGCAAGTTGTCTCAAGTACTCCTGGAATCTGTGAGGTATTCTCATGTTCCTCTAAGAACTGTTAGAGAAATAATGGGGAAAGGACGGGTGACCTGGGTTGTAAATCCTTAACCATACTCTGAAGAATTTAGACCAAAGCCTCAAAACAGAGTGAAAAATGTTTATTCACAAGAGAAGTGAGAAGTGGGGAGAGAAAAAAATTAGTTGACTGGCACCTGGTTGGATGCCATCTGTCCTACAGCTGTGCCATCTGAGCTGGGACTAGGTTGTAAACTGAAGTCCAAAAAGCAAATGAACAGGCACAGACTCAGTCTTTAAGGCCAATGTAGCTGCTTAGCTCCACCCTTAGGTCTCAGCGGTTCCCCTCAAGAAGGCAGGTTAAGGGCTGCTGGGAATCAAAGAGTCCTCACACCTGAGATCTTGTCTGTGTGGAGGTGGGAGTAGAGTCTTTATAGGACGTCACTCAGAACCATCGGCATGTCCTTTCACCTGGGCCTGGATGTCCTTAGTCAACATGATGCCACTGCTCTGACGAGGCTCCTACTCTTTCTGATCAGACTTTTAAAATACCTTCTCATGCCTGTGCACCAGCAGTTCCCGGAACAGCATGCCATGCGTTTGAGTAGCTACAGTTGTAAGTGATCTGAGGTAGAGATCTAATCAGATCCTTCCTTCCCTGGATGTATGCTCCCTCACTGTAAAGCCCCAGAAACTGAGGTCCAAAGAGGCAGTGTCCTGGTGTTGGTTAAGAGCTGAGCATGGTCAAAAGTCCAGACCAGCACCCTGTCATTCTACTGTGCCGCTTTGACAAACACATGCACTTCTGCTTTATTCTGTGGCTCCAGTTGTCTTGTATGAAAATGCCTCTGGGTTTTCTAGCTCACAAGAATGTGGTAAATAACTATAAAATTATGAGTTTTCTAGTGCCTTAGAAAGTCAGCATGTATTTTATGAAAAATTACATATTCCTCCAATTTTCTGCTTGTCTGCTATTCTCAATGAACGTGAAAATTTAGTGACTAGGAAAGGTACGTTTTAAATTTTGACAGTATCTTTTCTTCACTGATTAGTTAAGAGCTTTAAAACGTCATTGGAAGGTATTATATGTTGGGACTACACATGTGATTGTTAAAAATACAAGTTGAGGCAGAATCAAAATTAGAATTTGTTAGGTTTTATATCCCAGAATTAAGAAACAATCAATATCCTAGTGTTAATGCAAACTGGTTCAGCCACTATGGAAAGCTATATGGTGGACCCTCAAACTGCTGGATATGGAACTACCATTTAATCCAGCAATCCCACTTCTGGGAATCTACCCAAAGGATACAAAAACACTAATTCAAGAGGACACTCATGCTTGGATGTTTATCACAGCTCTATTTACAATAGCCAGGATATGAAAACCCAAATGCCCAAAAATAGATAAATGGATCAGAAAGTTGTGGTATATGTACATGATGGAATATTATTCAGCAATTAAAAATAACAAATATGAGGCATGTGTGACAACATGGATGGACCTAGAAGGAATCATACTAGCAGAAATAAATCAGAAAGAAATATGGGATGACCTATATACAGGATAGAGGGGAAACAAACAAAAGGACAAGTAAAATTTAAAATTGTCAACAGAACTGAAGCACAAAGCAAGAGAGGGGGAGGGGAGTTAAAACAGGGGCAGGATGGGCACAAGAGATTAAGTTAATGATTCAGGGGGACAAGGTTGTGGAAGAACCCTGGGGGCTATAACAGCGTAATATATATGTGTGTATATGTAATCAATTAAAAGAAAAGAAATAGATATCCTAGTGTTAGTGTTTAGTTAAGGAAACTGAAGGAAAAGGCAAAGTTCTTGAAAGGAGGTAGCTTCTATCCAAAGAGTTATCACTAATTTGTTACTTTATAGATCTATACTTTGCCTTAAACTTAGTATGACTTAACATTTCTTTAATGAATGGTTAAAGTAGTCAGTTACTCTTCAGTGTGAACCTTCCCATTTTAACCCAACTGGAGTTCAACAGACTGCAGGCATCCCTGTAGGTTTGTGTTCAGTTACAACGCTTACTGCGCTAGACTCAGCACACAGCCTCATTCACCACACTTTGGATTCACGTGTAGCCTACGAACCAGCTGCATCAGCAGCCTCTACTTCTTCAAATGTCCCACACCTGCTGGGTCAGAACCTGCATTTTAACATGATTCCCCAGGTGACACACTTACTCATTAAAGTTTGAAAAGTGCTGACATGCAGCTTTCAACTTGATTCTCTCCCATTGTTCTGAGAGTGTTATACTTTTCTGTATAATGTTATACTGATTATACTGTTTTACTGATGTGCTAAGAAAACCATGAACTGCAGCTGTAATTCCATCCTGTGCTGAATGCAGTTAATTCTTTACCATTTCCCACCCTTCAAAATGTTATTTCAGATGTATTGTCAATTTTACAAGTGTGTAGGCCTCTCTTACCAGCTTTCCTAAAGTTGATGCTCTTGCCTTGATTTTATGCCTGAAAATAGTCTAACCTTCCAGTTGCTAGTGTTTGATTTGGAGTTAGTTTTTGCAGATTAGCATTTGGGAGGAAGAAGTGAGACCAGCCACCAAGAGAAACAACGGTCTCTTTTTTAAATCCCTCCTACCCCAAAGAGGATATTCACTTTGAACTTTTTCCTTTTTTTTTTTTTTTTTTTTGAAACTAGGTCTTGCTATTTTGCCTGTAAAACCGCAGGCTCTCGTTGCCCGGGGTACCATAGACTCAAGCAATCCCCAGCCTCAGCTTCCCAGGTAGCTGGGATTACAGGCGTGCGCCACCACGCCCAGCTATTTTTTGGAACTAGGTCTCGCTACGGGCCCCAGGTGGTACTTGAACCGCGATCCCTAGCCCCGGCTGCTTCATAGGCTGAAGCTTACAGGCATGAGCCACTGTGCCCGGCCTTTCCTTTTTATTCTTAGTAGCACAAGAGATTATTGAAAAAACAGTAATTAAAAAATAAACTCATTAACATGAGCATTTCATCCTGGAAATTATTCTCAGTCATGATAGATCTCACATTTTTTAGGAGTTTTAAAATCACCAAAGCCTTGAGGTCAGTGGGAGTTACATTTGTTGTTTTCCCTTCAAGTTTTCTAATAAGCTCAAGGAAGCAAAGTCAGCTAGCTGGCAACATTGGCTCTGCACTTGACAGTTGCGCCTGCATGCACTTGGGTATAATGCCTCAGAACCTAGCAAACCCCCCACAGCTGTGCATCCCTGGGAGAGAGGATGAATTCACAGGCACTTCCCTCAGCATGTGAAGGACCTCCCAAAGCTACCACTCCACTGCAGTTATACCTCACATGGCCAAATCCTTTTGGATTTCACCCAGAAAGGAAGGCTAGGCTAAGGAGACTTCACTATACTTGACAGAAAAGGAGCACTTTCACTGAAAATCCAGGATGCAGAGATTTGTCACTGGCCCAGATAGACATCTGCATGTCCCACGCTAGTCAGGTTTGGGTCAGTCATTGAAGCTCTTGAATGCCCACTTTTAGAGAGAAAGTTGGAGAGTAATTCTGTTTTTGAATCCCTCATACACAGCTCAGGCAGGACAGGCTAGTTAGTAGAATCAAAGAGCACAGTGGGGTGAGATTGTCTGGGTGTTGAACTTCTCCCTTTTCTATGCACTTGAGCTGGTCTACTAACTGGGATGAGATGGGGTGACATAAAAGCAAGTTTCATTGCCTGTATACAGTAGTCACAAAGATTGGGGCCTCGAAGAAATGACAGAAACAGCAGCTTTTCTATTTTTCAGAAAAGAAAACAACTTTGGAAAGAATGGAGAAAAGGAAGTCTGGGCTTGGGATAGTAAGTTAGTGAGCAAGAGGAGGGTGTTTGCAGCTTCTTCACCCCGCGGTCCCCGTCTGCCGATCAGAATGCCTTCTCCCCTCCCAGTACAGAGGAAGCACACCCCACATGAGAGATTTCTTTCTTACTTTCAGGACAGAGTGTGTATAAACTAGAGCGCACATAGATGAGCCCACTGAGGTACAGCCAAGCAGCCCACAGCCTCTGTCTGAAGGTTGGCCGGGCAACATAGAGGTAGCAACACCCAGAGAGGCGGTGCTGGATGCTCCCCACCTCTCAAAAGGTGACAGAGCCGTCAGCAGCCCAGTGCCAGTCAGCACTGATCACCAGGAGCCGTGGTGTCAGAAGCACTATGTTGAGAGCTCTTTGGAAGATGTTGGCCCACACCAACAACAAACAGCTTTCAAAGATACCAGGCCCCAGGGGTTTTGATGCTCCTTTCAGGCCATGGCAGAGACAGAAGACAGCAGCTCCAACCCCCAGCAACCCTTTTTTGGCTTCTTTTGTGCGCCAGGCTGGTGTCTCCCTGCTTTATAGCATCTTTCTGGGTCTGCAACTCCAACTCTGATTAAGCCATCAGTGCTGTGGCTGATTGGACCATTTACCAGCCAGCTCATAGCTTGCACCTGATGGGTTCGTTCTCCAAGCACCAAATCCACGGACCTCTCTGCTGCCAGCAGCTGGAGGAGCCTCAGTGCTGGAGCTTACCCTGTAGAACCCCATGATCCTCCCCGCAGACCTTGACCCCAGGCTACGTACCCTGAGGTGGCTTGTTAGGAGAACCACAGCTGTTCTCCATCACTGCTGGCCACGGGTGGTAGATGGTAAAATACCCATCACCTGCTGCCACTTGCACTGCCCAGAGCAGCTTCTGGAGCTAAACACCTGACCCCCCCCATGCAGGGGGTCTCCAGTTTCAAAATGTGTCCCTGTTCAGACCTACTTGTCTACTTCCCAGGATTAGTCATTTTCCAAAAAGTGGCTAAAGGGGAGTAGGGGAGGAACCAGCTCAGAATCTTCTGAGAAGCTATGGAGAATATACCTGCCCGGGATCCTCCCAGCATGCATCACTTGCTGAACGGTTTCTATTTGATTGATTTACTAGTTGAGAACTTGGTTCTGAGTCAGCTACCCTGGAGATATTGTATCTCTTCCCCTCCTAGCTGTGTGACATGTGCCCCATTATTGTACCTCTCTTTACCTATCTCCTGATATGTAGAATGATGATGTTAGTATAATTATTTTACGGGAATGTACCCAGAATTGGAAGTACTCTGTGCACAATTCTTGACAGAATACCTATCGTATAAGGAAAGAATGAATGTAAACATTTGTTCATGACTGGGCCCTCTTTTTATTCAGAACAATATACTTAAGCCATTGTCCAGCTTGGGAAAGAACAAGGCAGACAAGATAACTTTACTTATAATTCTAGACGTTGGCCACTTTAAGAACATTAGAATCATGGTGAAGAGCTGAGCTATTTTCATTTCATTTGAAAGATTGGCAGTTTCAGTTATGATGAATAAAAAATGGCACTCAACTTACTGGTTTCTTACAAGCACAAATGTTTTCGAAAACTGTGATAATAACAAAAAAACACTAGAAATAGAAAGCCGCATCTTTAACTTGTTCTCTTCTCTCCTCTCCCTTCATCCTGATGGAAAGAATTCCTTGACCAGGAGTGCACCCCTTCCCAATGACTCGCAAGCACGCAGCGGAGCACGATTCCACACTTCCTATGACAAAAGATACATCATCAAGACCATCACGAGTGAAGATGTGGCCGAAATGCATAACATCCTAAAGAAATACCACCAGGTGATTTATCTTTATCTGAGACTGAGAAGATCCCTATGTATGATGTGTTATCATTAAGACCAAAGATTGAAAATATATATATATATATAGGAAATGATGGGAGCACATCTGACATAAAATCTCCTCTAGCTGGGTTTTCAAAACTTACCATGGCCAGATTACTGACAGCTAACATTTAGAAATGCTTATACTATGAAAATGTTGTGTAACACTTCTGTGCAATAGTTTCCATGATTGCCACTCTGATTTTAAAATCACTCAGCTTATGATTTGGCAACATTTCAAAAGTTGTTTGAACTCTGACCATGCTAGAAATAAGATGTTGACCTCTGCGTGTTTATCCACTTGCCCCTCCTAATCTTGCCCTGCTTTCACGGGTCCCTTCCTGCCCTGGCTCCAGAAAGACCAATCCCCACTCACCTTTTACTCTGAGAAAATTCTCTGATTTTAGAACATGGGTGCCTGCTTCTGTCTCTTTTATCTCCAGGATGTCATGAAGGGGTAATGCCAAAGAGGTGAAAAGTGAAATTACTCTGGAGAGCAGTGAAATCTCTTTCCCTCTCTCTTCCTCTCTCTTCCAGCATGAATTTCAAGTTTGCCTGGTAGAACCCAGGTTCCCAGGTCCAGCCCAAGCTACTAGCAGCCTTCTTTCCTGTGAGGTAGCAAGGCTAGGGTCAGACAATTCCAGGTCACATCCCAGCCTTGTTGCCTCCTAGTTATGCAATATCTAGACTTTGAAGCCTCAATGTCTTCATTTACACAATGGAGAAATAAGATGCTATGAAAAGTCCTGAAGATGATGGGAGAAGGTAATTACCACTCAAGAGCCAGTGATACAAGTTGTTTCCACCAATTTGTAAGATAATAAACAATAACAAATTGTCCTCTTTGACATGAGTATTTTATCTTTGACCATTGCTTGCAACATCTGGGCAATCATTCAGAACTGGTATTAGACCCACCCATCCCCCACTCTTACCCATGACACTCTTGCTTTTAGAGTCCTACTGTGAGTTCTTGGTTTTTGTTTTGTTTTGCTTTGTCTTTTCATCCAGCGTTAACCAAAGGATTCTTAAAAGTGTTCATATGCATTAAGTATTGGTCCCTCAAAGCGAATACTTTGAAGGCAGCATTCATTTGAATTAGTGAGCTCTGAAGATGTCTATTAAAAGTCAGCTTCCTTACTTTACAGTCATGCTTTATGTTCCAACAGTGTGGATTATTTCTTGGCAGTTACTTATTATTCCAGTCTTCGCAAATGTAATCAATTGTATTTTGCTTGCAGTGAAGTCAATAAAAATCTTTGAGCTACATCCTGTTTCGGGAAACTTGGGACTGTTCCTAATTTGTTTTCTAAAAACATTAGACTAATTCATTTACGATCTCATAAATATTTTATAACATCTATTCCTTTTGAAATGTGTTCCACAGTGCTTATGTTCTTGACAGTTATAAAGCACACGTTAAGGTTCCAAGGTAGAACCTGTGATGGTGAAAACCAAAGACACTGGCTTCTATGAATGAATGGGACTGCAGGATGTAGTTTTTAACAAGTGACTTTTCAAATGGCCCACCATTTCATTTTCCTCTCTGGAATGCACTCTGATAAATGGCTGTGATTCCATTCTAAAATACATAACATAATTCAAACAGAAATTCCAGCGACAACTCTGAGTTCAGAATTTTTGCCTTTACAGAAATCAGTTTGAAATGTCTCTGGGGTATTCATTGTAACTTAATATGCAGATCTGAAATATCATTAGTATTACATAAAGCACCCTGGGAATCAAACTGAATCTGTTGATTCCAGGGACTTGGTATAGTGCTAAAGATTTCCTTTCATTTCAGCACTACAAAATAGTTATTTCCTTGGTGTGCTCTTTCTTCAGGAAAGTCTCACTTGTCCAACATCTATATTTCTCTTTCTTGTTAGAAATAGCATTTCCAATACAACTTAGTGTCGTGATGACTGAAAAACAGAATTATTGATGCAATTTATATAAAGGACACTATGAACTAGTAACTTGGGCAATCTCTGCACCTCAGTTTTTCTTATCTACATTTCATTCATTCATTTTCATGTACTTACTTACTTTTGACCTAATTCCAGAAAGGATATAAAGTGACCTCAAGGAAGTTTGAAATACAAGAGAGAATAAGTGGGAAAAAGGGAAACTTGAAAAGGAAAGGAAAGGTGAAGATACAAAATGAAATTTAGAGTGGACCTAAAAATCCTTACTGTGCTGACCAGCACACTTGCTATTTTCAGGGCCACTAGCTGGACCTGAGTGTCCCAGGAGCCACATGGAGAAGGTATGCTGAGTAAATCAGTTACATAGCTATTGTGCCTGAAAGTCAAGTGACTCTGTCTTTAAGGAGGACTAATTTGGCACTATTGTAACTATTGGTACCAACTGTTGGTAACTATTCTGGGTGCAAAGATCAAACAGTGTTGTCTCAGGAGTTCCCCACAGAGGACAGACAACACGACAAACATCATCCTTGTAACCAACACATAGCACACAAGAATTCTGAAGAGCTTTGAAAGAAAATAATCTACATGGTTGTTCCCCCCCCATCCACGGTTTCACTTTCTAAAATTAATTGCCATCTGAAAGTATTACATACAGTGAGGCATTTTGAGAGGCAGAGACGTGTGCCTGTGATTATTACTATTATCCTATTAGTAGAGTTTTATTAGTAGATATTATCCTATTAGTAGAATTAGTTTATTAGTAGAATGTGTTATTAATTTCTTAATTTATAAGTTAAACGTCATCATTGCTGCATTTTATAACAGGTTCCACACTATCCATGGCTTCAGGGATCCTCTGGAGGTCTTGACGTGTGTGCCCAATGAATAAAGGAGGGTGGGGGTGCTACTGTGCAGACTACCTGCCCCAAGCCTAGATATAATCTACATGTAGGATGCTGTGCAAGTGGACCAGTGGTGAGCTGCTCACCCGACTTCCTCCAGGCAGGAATCAAATGTTCTCCAAGCTCGTCTTCTTGCGGGCACTTCTAGACAAGGTGTTACTGCTGGTGACACGGTAGTAAACTCCACCTAGTACATCCCAGGCCCGGTTATCCCCTTCAACCAGGTACAGGCCTTACCCCCAGAGTCCCAGAGGGTCCTTCCAAGCTTTGTTCTCTGTTCTAGTCACTGAAGCTCAGAGACCCTGGAGCCGTGTGTGAGACCTTTTCTTCCTACTTCACAGGTTGGAAGGGACTAGCTCTAGGATTTAGATTCAGTGTTAAACATGCTCTGTCTGCTTTGGCAGCAGTTGTCAGTTCTTGTATTTCTTTTTGCCTTTTGATGCATTTGCCCTCTGATTGCTGTGCTTCTGCACTGCCCACATGAAGAAGTCACTCTGCCTGTTCAAATTGTGTATCAGTAACAGGAGCAGTGTTCAGCGAGCATCTCCTCCGTAGTAAACTGGAGAACTCTACACCTCTCTAGTTACTTGGTGGCCCTTAGATTGGTCTTTTCTTTTTCACTTGTAGTTCACCTTTTTGCTTGTCTTCATAAAAAAAAATCCAGTGTGGCAGCTATATGTTAGAAGGTTAAAGTGACCGCAAAGAGCCCGTGTCTGCAGCAGTGGATCATTGCTAGATACTCGCCTAAGTTCTTCCTTGGATTAATTTTACAACCAGACAACTTCCCCTGCATTGTGGTGTGAGGGCGCTCAGAGTGTGGACTCTGAAGATGTCTTACTGCTGTCACATCTTAGCTTTGCCCTTGACCCACTGTGTGACAGTGGGCAAATTCATTTATCTACATCTGCCTTTCCATCAATAAAATTTGAAACTAGAACCTTCTTCATTTGCACCATGCTGATTAGGTGAAAATATATTTATAACCTACTGAGAATAGTGCCTGGTACATGCTAAGTGATGAAAAGGTCATTGAATCAGGTAATATCATAACTCGACTGTTTTCCGTATGCCAGTATTGGGATGATTAACTCTTTCACTCCACCAGGGGCCTGGTGTTGGATAGAGTATGGTGCTATGAAGACATTTGAAGATTTGAACCACAGAGATTAAACATTTTGCCCCATGCACCAGTATCTTACCTTAGACTTTAATTCCTGCCCACACCCAACCCCAATTTTCACTCTGTGCTAAAAAAGGACCATATCATCTTTCTGCTTCCCAGTCACACGCGTGCCCACTCACACATGAACACACCCACTGGGCTCAGGCATACAGTGATGGGGAGGACACAATTCCACAGGTGCTGGTTATACAGGCTAATGGGAGGAAAAAGCCTGACCGATTCACTAACCCTACAACTTTATAAAGTGTTTCTCAGTATCATTTCATCTTTATTAACTGTTATTTATGGGTCTTTATTACAGTGTAATCAATGGAATGAAGGATTTATAGTATATTTTTCATTATCTCAGTACTAAGAATGTAAACACTACAGAGTTCCTTTTAAGCCTGATATTGCTAAAAAATGCAGTAGTTTTATATTTATATTAGCTTAAATGTCATTATCTTTACATTCCTCTTTTTAATTCAAAACTCTTCAAAATAAATGCTATTAGCTAATACTTAGAGAAAACAATCCCAAATATCAATTCAAGGGAAATTTTGGACTGTTTATTTGTTTGATTATTTTAAAGCAAAACAGTCATTAATTTGAGGCAATGTTGCCTTTTTTACTTACCTCCCTTCCTCCTCCTTTTTATGCAAAGTGTGTTGTTGAAGTGATCTGTAAACAGTTGAAGCACAACAAGGATTACAGCTAATTTAACCTTTCAACAACATTAAATGAAACAAGACTTTACGTTGAAGCATTCATGTGATGCTCTATTAAATTGACAATTCAAAACTCTAAAAAAACTTGGTAAAGTGTAATAACAGCAATTTTCCAAAGCCAGAGCCCAGGTTCACACCATCCTGCGGAATCATAAATATTGATCCTTTTCAGCACATCACTTAAGATTCCTCTTTTGAAACCTTCAGTCAACTGTGAATCTTTTAATGGCATTTCATTTTGCTTGAGAAGAGCAGCAAATCAAAGATTCATAATATGTATTCTTGTTGAGCACCTAGGATCACAGGAAACCCAGATTCTGTGGCCTTTGGGCTTTTATGTTTTAAAAATTCTGATTAAACCTTGGGATTTCTTACTGCATTACAGTACAGCTAGGTCCCCAGGTTTGAGGGAAACTTAAATATTTGAGATTTAATTGTTGATAGGTTGAAAAAAAATTCTAATTGCTTTCTTTTTTCATAAACTGCTGATTGTTAAAAAGAAAATATGTCATTATTTTTAAAAAGAAAGCAAAGTCACCCCAAATTCCATCACCATTTGGTCACCATTCTTCAAGGCACCTCTTTATAAATATTTATAATCTGTGCAGTTTCGCAATTTTGAAATTACACTATTCATGCTATTCTTAGCCTAGACATGTCACACTGTGTCACGAGAGTAAATGAACGTTCTTAAGATCTTACCCCCCCTCATTTTAAAGAAAGTAAAAACTAACTTTCCTTTGTAAAATGCTGGACGACCCCCTATTTCATAAAGATCTGCTTTCAAGGAGAGGTGTCTCCATCTGGTGGCCTTTTACAGTATGGTCATTAAAGATGTCCCACCCTATGCTGTGTTCTTTTTTATAACTGGAAAAAGGGTCAGAGCTGGGACTTGGCCAGTGGACCTAATGAAACCCAACATAGTGCCAGAAAACCTCTGTCTGCAGTGCAGGAATCCAGGGTAAACTGGTGGAACTGCATCCACCCTTCATGCCTCACACAAGACCTTAGAACCTTGTGAGAAATAGAAGAGCTAGGACTAGAGCCCAACCTCTCAGCTTGCTAACACTGAGTGCGTTTCACAGTGTCTTTTAGCTCATCTTCAACACTGATAAAGCAACTGATCCTAGGAGCCAAGTGATGAAACTTCAACCTTGTAAAATCATCGGCAGGGTTTCTGCAGAAGACGGTGGAGATCTTGGGTAGAGTAGTTTGATTTGAAAGGAACTGTGAAAGGACTAATCAGTCCCTTGTCCTCTTGATGTACACTATTACTGTTACATTCAAAAATTGACTTTACAAGTTCATTTGTGAGCTTAGAAAAAAAATACCATTTTAGAAATAAAGTTGTATGTTCATGTCTTTCTATATATACATGGAAAAGATGGTCTTTTCTCAGAATAAGGCCTTAATGATTTCACTTTGCTTAAAGACTATAGACAGGAGAGTTGTATTTCACATCTGAGAGAGCACCTTTTGAATGATTTTTTTTTCTCCTTTTCTTTGTTTCCCATGCAGTATATAGTGGAGTGTCATGGAGTCACCCTTCTCCCTCAGTTCTTGGGCATGTACCGGCTTAATGTTGATGGAGTTGAAATATATGTGATTGTTACAAGAAATGTGTTCAGCCACCGATTATCTGTATATAGGAAATACGACCTAAAGGTGAGATTTATTTTTTATTAAGTAAATTGTAAATGTTATAGTGGATTATGCTGAAGCCACCAAACAACAAGCAGTGTACCCCTTCATGGTAAACAAGATCAGTTGCTGACTTTACCAGAAGACCCTTGCACCTTTTAGAGGAATCATGTCTAATTTCTTCAGTAGGTACTTCTTGAACATCAGCTATATACCAAGCACTATTTTGGGTGCTGGGAATAGTATGGTGGACAGGTCTATTCTTCACTCAAAGAGCTGGTATTCTGGTAGGTAGACACAGACAGTAATTAAAAATAATAAATCATATAGTATAGTCATACTATATGTGTCTCTTAACAATGTTCATATAAGTGCTATGTATAGAAATAGATAAGGTAAGGAAATGGAGCTAAGACCATTCCCAGCAAAGAGAACCCACATGTGCAAAGGTCCTGAGGGAACCTACATCAAAAACACTGAGGATAGAAGGGGGTTCTCTCAGAGATGCTAAGATATGGTTTAACTTCTAGGATGACTGACTTAGAGGGGAAATGGCCAAGTTAGGGGTCTGCAAACTGTGATCCTGCCTGTTTGCCATATCCACCAAAACCCTGGTTAGGGATCTAAAGAGACATGCTTCTTCTACCTGCAGCACAGGTAATATTCAAGTATTACAAATGTCCTCCTAATTCTTTTTACATTTGGGAACATTCTTTATTAGTAATTGGTGGGTAAAAGAAGATATTTGAGGCTCAAATCCAGCAATTGCTATAAAAGGAAAATGAACTTTGTGAGTGAGTGAGACCTGCTGGGATTAACTGAGGAGAAGGTGCTGCTGTTGTTGTGGAACAGGTCACAGGTTCCCCCATGAATGATCCACATCATCCTCCTGCATCTGGCAGGTCAGCTTTGTGTACGTACCCAGCGTATACCCAAGAGACTCAGAGAGGGAGAACCAACTGGAGGAGACTCCAACCTGCTCATGCCCCCTTCCCCAGGACAAGGGGTCTCTATTTGTGAACCACACACAGGCAACATACATCCTAATCAAGGCCTGAGCTGCTTGAATGAAAACTGGTCATCATATAAAAATTTTTGACTTCTCAGAGGTTGGCCGACCTAAAACTTCTTTTACTTTTCCCAAGCCACATATAATTTCTCTTAATAATTGACTCGTTCAAGTGTCTCAGAGCAGTGAATGTCTATGTAAGAGGTGGTCAGGTGAATAGTTCCCTGTCTGAGTGGTAGTTTGTGTGTCCAGTGCTGAAGAGGAAGAGAAACAGCAAATTGGTGTGTGATCCTTCTTCAAACATTTATTCAGCATCGCTGAACATTACTGTGTGAGAGACACAAAGATGGTCACTGGGGAGCTCAAAGAATAGTAACTGTTGTACTGACATACTTAGGAGTTTACCAGACCATTTGCTTCCTGGTTTTTCTTTCCATTTAAATCTCCCACAAACAAAGGAAAGTTGCTCTGCTTGAAAACCATCCCAAAAGCCCCCCTGTTGACATCCGAGTTGAACCCTGGTTGTCTGTGACAATGGCAGAGTCCTGAAGCATGGGTTTGAAAGCCAGTAGGAGTGTAGGAATTGCTGTGATTAAGAACTGTGTTTACTTCTACTCTGTATTCAGTGCCTGGCACAGGAGAGGTGCAAATAAATGTGTTGGAAGAGGATCTTGAAAGTAGCTGGGGTGACAGAAAGTCCCCAAGGGGGCTTACTCATAGTAAATGAGGAAAGTAAGTTCACCTGTAACTCAGGAAACATGTTCATTTGAAAGTCTAGAAAGGCAGGCAGAAGGCTGAGAATGCCCACATCTGGAAGACATGAGAGCATTTAATGCCCCTATGGACACTGCAGCCAGTTGGTGACACACTTTACCTTTGAACATAAGAATAACCATATCTGGCAGTTGATATAAGAAGAAAAGCATGGTTTTGATCCAGTATTATTAATAAGTTATTACCTCACTGATTGTTAAGTCTTCTGATTTCCAGAGCAGGTGGGAACCAGAGAGAAGACAGCACAGGGGACATAGTAGGGGAAGGTTGGACAGGGCACAGCACCTGCCAGGGTCAGGAGCTGCCAGAGAGGGGACAGCTCACTCAGGAGGAAGCTGCAGAGTCAAGCTGGTGCTTATTTCTGTGCTCTGCTCTGACATCTGTATCTTTTAAACATGCCAACTCCGATGCCTCAACATGTGTATTTTTATCCTTTCTTTGTGTTTCAGGGCTCCACTGTGGCTAGAGAAGCTAGTGACAAAGAAAAGGTAATTACCCTGATACATTCTTTACCATGATGTTGTGGTTGTATGTTAACAGTATCTCTTCTCATCTTTTTTCAATACATTATTTTATTGACATAACATTTTCATATGTTTCAGCCATGCAGCATTTATAGCTTGGCACCATCTAAACTACGTTAAGTTTACTGCTAAGAGTCCAGTTGTTTTCAGGCAGTTCCAGCAGACAGCTATTTTGTCAGAGAAGCTCTGCTTTTCATTTTTTCTCTCATGTCTTCCACCTCCTTGATTATCCTCATCTCCCCGTTAGCCACCACCATGAGAAGCACATTGCAGCGAAGAGTGTTCTATTGCATTTCTCCTCCTTATACTAGCTGCCCCAAGCCTGTGCATGGAAGTAATAGTTTTAAGTAGGATTGAAAATTCTTTCATGTGCACCATTGTCTCGAAGCTTATGTACAGTAAGAAGGTTCCCAACTACAGGCGCAGCTCAGCAATTTGACAGGTAGGAGTGTTGGCTTGAGTAGGTTTCCTCACCTCTATGCCCCAGTTTTCTCATCTGTAAAAGGAGACTGTTGAGTTTCAACTCTACCTGCGAAATGTTAGCTTTGGGTGAGTTCCAAACTCCTTTCCAACTCAAAAATGGTAAGATAATGACAAGTGACTTTTGCTTAAAAAGTTAAAGATCACAGTTTTTAATCTTATCCTAAACCACTGGAGATTAGGTAATATTTGAGCCACATAATTACGCAAGACTCTAGACAGATTCAACTTAAATTAGTGTGATTAAGACTTTGGAAAGTAACATTCTGTACCTAACTAAACTAATGAAAACTGACCTCTTTATATAGAAAGCCAGGAATAGTTTAGAGCGGATGGAGCACAAGAGCATTACCGGAACCAGCCCCCCAAAAATCATCAATTCAGGAACAAGTGAGGGATGAGAGCCCTGCAGAGGACCAGCTGAAAGACAGAAGAGCCAGGGAAGTCGGGACCATGTGTTCAAATGCTTATGGAGCATCTGCTCTGAGTTAAGCACCTTGAGAAATCCCTCAGCGAGTAACACCCTTCTTTTTGGAAAACCTGAACTCTGAGCTGCTCCCAGAATCTAGAAGAGAGTTTTCCCAGTATCAGATATATTTGCAAAGTTGAGTTGGATGAAGACTGAGAATTATTTTTTGAATTTATCAACAGAGAAATCACCAGGTCACTTAGCCCATAATCCTTGGTGAAGGAGATACCAGACAACAGGGAGTTACGCAGTGAGGAAGGGGAAAAGAAACTAGTGCACACTTCTTCGGCAATTTGCATATTTGCTATGCACTGTTAAAGATATTTTTATACTTCTAACCTCCATGTAAGTCAATCATCTGGAAAACACCAGTTTTAGCTAAAGAAGCAGTATGTAACTGGCTAAATATCTCTTCCAGGTGCCCAAGACCCAAACAGTTAGGCTTTAGTCCATGAGTGACTTGGAGGCTTGGTATTATTGGGATGTTCTCCTAGGATAAAACATCTGGATTGTTTAAAGAACCACACTGCTGTTTCAGCATTGTGGTAAGAAGCCAGCACTGTGACATGGTCTGCTATGCCACATCGGTTGCTCTGTTTTACTTCATACACAAGTCCCTTGAGATTACTGCTAGCAGCCTTTCTCCCCCTGTTCATTTTTATTACTTCAGTCACCAGGACTTGGTTTACTCTGATGAGCAATGCCAGGAAAGATAGGTACAGCATGGCTGCTGCTGATTAAGCCATAATATAAGGACATATATGAAGGAAAACCACAAATATTTGGCATCATTTTATCTGTAATGTTTCCTCCGAAGCAGAACATTCAGTTACTTATCTGAACTGCCTGTAGGACCATAGACTTTTCAGAGACCGATGCCATTAACCGCAGTTGCCCTAGCAGCCTCCCCCAACATGTTCAGCCCCTTTCTTGGTATAGCTTTCTGTGAAAAGACCTACATTATAAAATTTGTTTGTTTAGCAGAAACTGACTTTTCTGAGGATACGTCTAAGATGCCTTATCCCACATTGAATGGATGCCAGTAGTTCCTCAAAACTGGCTTGGAAGTGGGCTTAGCAAAAGCAGAGATGGGAGGCCCCCAAGAGATCAAATCCGGTATCCCAGCTGTATACAAAGCAGATTTGAGGCGCAGAAACCTAAATTCCTATGCAACATCACACAGTTAATGGCAGAGGTAAAACTTACCTGGCGTGGGGGCTTCTTTTTTTATATTAATCTTAATTATTCTGCACATTTCTTTTGGGAATTATAAAGATAAATAATAACTAACATCTGTTGAGGGCATACTATATGCCAGGCACTCTTAAATTTTACATGAATATTGTCATATAATCCACGTAGCCACTTTATGAGTGGAAACTATTATTTCTTCAAATCAGTGAAGTTACTCTCTAGTCAGATTCAGGAAATTCTCTAATGAATCACAGTTAGGAAACGACAGAGCCACAGTCTTAGACCAGAGCGCATGTTTCTAATCTCTAGGCTGTACTACCTTCTTCAGTGTTTAGAATCTCCTCTTTTTAAAGGACATATTAGCTAAAATTCCTATTAGTCCCCCTGAGTCATGGTAAAGAACAAGGAAACATTCACCTCATTGACAGAGGCATTGTTTTGGAGTTCAATATGATACTAAAGCAGTTTATTCTCAATCTTGCTGTAAAGGTTTTAAAAAGTAGTGAAACCATTTGATTTCATGCTGTGCTGGCAAATAATAATTCTTTCCTCCACTTGAGGCGTTCCAGCACTGTTACACTTATAGTCCACATCTCCTAAGCTTACACTTTAATGCAAACATCAAAGCTATGTGCGTGGTTGACTCAAGGAAGAATGCCATGATCTCACCTTGTGCCTGGGTTTTGGATTTATGCCAGCTTCTCCCAGAAGGCATGGCTCTACCCACATGCCCTTCTAGATTACAGGGGAGTAGGTAAGAGACAATCGTTAAAAAAGATGGAACTTAACAGTAACTAAAATCAGTAACTGCTCAAGAACACTATGCCTTGGCTACAGGCATCAAATCTCTTATGTAGCACTTTGTTTATAATCTAGCCTCACTTGAGATACTCCTTACTAGATGATAATACATCAGTAATAGGTAAAATGTAGTAATGTTGCTGAACTCACTAAAATACTAGGATATTTTTGTGTTCTAAGATATTTCTCTGCTCTCCCTTTTCTGCCAATTTTCAGGTTTTCTTTCCATCATCAGTTAATATTTTTCACTCCTCAAAAAAGCATGCTATTTTTTGTCTTCATGGATAAAATTATATATGTTATCAAAACAGTCTGCTCTTACCTATGGCTAGAAATATTTAGAGAAGGCTAAAATATTTTCTACATTTTAACCTTTTCACCATGAAACAAAATGGATGAAAGAATACTCATTTCTCTTGTTGTGTTATATTCTCTAGAAAATGATACTCTGGCACAAAGAACAGTTTTCCTACAGAATCTCCATTGTTAAGGCTTAATGAGCCATCTGAATTCTTGGTTTTTAATTTAATTTTAATTTCCCATACTTTTAACTTGTTGATGACAAGTTTTAAAACCGTTATTTCAGATAGTTACTGATATAGGTGCAGACAAGTCCCATCCCTTAGATTTCAGTTTGACACATAATTAGTGTGATTTGCTTTATTATAATAATGAAGATGGAACGGAAGGAAATAAAGAAGTTATATTCCAGCAATAATGGGATCGCTTTCATGGCAACAAATATCAGAACATGCAAGTAGATGTCTTAAAATTTTAAAAAGCAGAACAGTGCTTTTATTTTTTTAAACTGCTGTCAAATTCTGACAGCTGCTATGACTTGTTTTATTCTTTAATTCTTTCCTTTTTTAATGGAAGGGCATCTTCCATTCATGGCTCCAGCAGTTTAGCCTCCTCTAAATGAGACAGAGAAATGCGAATCTCCCTGGTGGTCGATCTTTTCACAGCTGCACTGCAATTCCAGTGTGACATCAAATTAGTAATTATAGCTGAGCAGACTGCTTTTTACAAGTGACAGTCTTAGCATGCTGCCAGCAAGCCAGCTACTCAGCAGGGACTCTGGGAAGTAAAAGAAAACATAACTGGACTCACTTGATTTCTAGGGGATTTGACCTGACTCTTTAAAAAGCCGTGTTCTTGAGAGAGAGTCCTGGGGGTTTACACAACTCTGCATTTTGCTCATCGTTCTGCACATTTCTTCTTAAAACTCAAGTCTGATTTTATTAGGTAAAGTAAAGCCTGCCTTTTAACATATAACCTTCCCCCTGGAACCCATTTGAAAGAAAACAGCTGCCCTGCAATTGGCATTTGTATAACTATATTGGCAATAATCATTGTTGACACTTTGATAATGGACCGCAAAAAGCCGCCTTGTCCATTCTTAGGCACTGTGAATTGCACCAGCAATTAAGTGGCTGTCACCATCTCTGACATTTTACCTATTCGGACTGAAGGTTCAGGAGGATTCATCATTAATACCCTCACATCTGAAAATGCTTTTCTAAACCACTTTTTGGCACTTCTTTTGTGATCTGTAAGTTGTAACAAATTACAATTAATTGCTACCTCTATCTGGTTATTCAGGCTACAGTTTTAAAAAGGTAACAAAGATGGCAAACTCCAGCCCAGGATACAAAAGCACAGCAGTGTGTCCTCTTGGGAAATCTCTCTACTATCAGCTAAAAAGTGCTTCCTTCCCCACTGTCAGTGGCTGATCCCTTAAAGAGAGATTGCCAAGGTTTTCAGGCCCTACACTCAGCTGTTTTAACCTTCCTCGGTAAAATTCCCTTTTTCCCAAGATGTAAATGAATCATTCCTCCACAGACCAACATTAGGAATGCCTGCCCCAGCACCCAAGTAGAAGAGCCTGTATCACAAACCTTCCATGAAAGAAAGCATGGGTGACATCTGTCTCTTGACTTGGAAATGTTCTATAAAAGCAGGAGGGCACCAAATACAGGAGAGGCTAATTCCTGGTCCCCACTCTGCCTTTAATGGAAATTTGGGGTTTGGGGTTAATTTCTTTGATTTTGTTCTCATTTGTTCTCATTTGATTTTGTTCTCATTTTAACTTTTTAAAGGATTTGCCATCCATTCTCATACTTTAATGTTTGTAAGAATATCTTGTTTCAAATGAAGCCTCCTACAGAGGTGCCTCTCAGCACTTGAACCTTACTTTAAGAAGTCCTGAACTTGACAATCACTGAAATTCTGTCTGTTCTTGATTTCGGTTAAGGTGATTGCTATTATTCATGGAAAAAAATGTTCTGAACCATCATATCAGCAGATGTCTGAGCAGACCCTGGGAACCCTATAATGTAAACCATAGGGGTTATTGTGGGAAATAGAGTTTTTAAGATTAAATTCATCTGGAGCTTTTCCTGGCTGCAAAGAGCAACTTGTGAAAAAGAGCACATCTCGCAGATGACAACATTCAAGTCCTACAATCAGTTTGGGTTATGGCTATAGAGAAACTTCCCATTTGCCATAGATTAACTTTTATTTCACTGGAATGAACTCAACTTGCTGCAGCCCAGGCTGTGGCCACAGAGTCACACTTTCAGATAGAGGATTTTTTTAACTGATGACTCTTACACACTTGGTTTCAGAAAGAGTTGGGGCAGAGAGAATTTTGAACACTTCTAAAATTTAGTACATGGCCTGATTTAAGGCAAGCTGCTGCAGATGTGTAATTACTGAAATAGTAAAATTACAATAGTCACTAGGTTATTATTCTATCAGAAACCCTAGGAGTTAGCAAACTTTTTTCTGCCTTTACATGCAGCATACACATAAACATTCAAAATAAAAATCACAAAAATTTCACATCCAGATGCTGGTCACAAATGCATACTTTCTCAGTGGGGAGATGAGAAGTTTTCAGTGACCTATTAGATCATTTCCAAAGCCATGAACTTGTGTGGACATTCCACTTACGCTGCTAAAGAAGGTTGTTATTTTTTGTGAAAAGACGCCTGTTAGCTCTGCTGTGTGAACTTCCATATTCACTTATTTCCCTAAAAGTGTTTCAAATTTGTATCTTGTGTGTTTTGAAAAGCAAAACTGATTTATTATAAATCTCTAACATCTTTTATTACCCCCAAATCGGCCCCACCACTTAGAGGATGTTATTTAATCAAATTATCTTTATCCTAGCTCCAGTGTAAGGATTACCTAAAATTCTTTTATCCTTTTTGAAAATATTGCTGGAGTATATTTTCAGCCATACAGAGTGAGTTTTATGAAGTTTATTTGGCAATATCAGTGGAAAGAACTTTTTTTCTTTTTACTTTTCCAAGTTTATTTTCACTTAGGTGAAATAAAATAACAAGTAAATTGGGAACATAAGCAAGACCTAACATGAGACAATAATTAGTACATATTTTTATGCTGTGCGTTCAGTGCCTGGTGTCACTATCAGGCCCATCAAACGACACCAGGCAGTAATCTTTGACATCAAGGCTTACAATTAAACTGTTTTTAAATGGGCTGCCAAATGAGCACATCGAACAGAAATTCATTTTTTCCCCTGAAATATACAACTTTTAATCACAGAGGATGTGATGTATTATCTTATACATTGAAACCTTCTGGTGCCAAAATCCTGTTTGCATTAAACACTCAAGTGTGACAGGAATATACTTCATCTTCCTGTTAAGGTTCTATACAGACTTAAATAAGAACTTGGCTCTGTATTATATAGATTTTGGCTCTGTGCACTTTAAATAACGTATTTTAAATTTTCCTATTGTTCATGACAACTTAAAATGCAATCGATTTTTTTGTACCGGTCAATGTAATTGTGGAATGATGGTAAAAGCTAGTATCATTGTAATTGGAATTCTGTGTACTTAAAGTTATGTTTTTGACTGCAAATACAGATTTTAAATATTTGGGAATTTTAAAGTTTTTGAATCGCCTAAAATATAGATATTTTAAATCTTACTAGAATAAAATTTCCAGCTTTACTAACTTAAAATAATCAATATTCCTAAACTCCATACATCAAATCACAGAATCCAAGGAAGTAAATTGTATATAACTATGTAAACATAAATTTTGTGCATGTAAACATTACAAATGGGTTAAATTGCATTTGAAACAAAATCCTCTTGGCAACTATTTATTTTTGGTTTTGGTTTGGTTTGCAGAGGATCTGCAAAACACCAGTAATTTGAAATTTTTACCTTCTCATTCAAGGACTAGTGGATAAGCATTTTTATATTAGACAGAAAATTTAAATGCCTTGTTTTATTTTTTCTCTCTGAGAGGAGAAGCAGAGTCTGTGGCTCCTTTGTCCTCCTGGGACCCACAGTCTCTCTGGTCACTGCCTTCATCCCCAGTCTTTGTTTGCTGAACTGGTCATAGAGACATGTGTTCTTTTACTTGGAGTTTTCATTGTAGTGGGTAGTTCTGAGTATTTTCTCCCATTCTATCTCAAACTCCTGGCTAAATCTGCCCATAGAAATCATTTGTATCTTTTGGTGAGTCCTAGGGAATACATCAGTATTTGCATTCAGAAGCATTTATACATATAGAATATTTTTCAAGTGTTGGTCCTCTTCAGGCCCTGAGACAGTGGCACACACATCTGGGACTCTCACATCCATGTCCATTTGTGTCTGAGTGCGCGTAAGTTGTTTTTGACCCATGAACATTACATCAAATATTTCTTACTATTAAAGAAGAGACTTGATGATGGACAGCCTGTAACAGTGTTTTGAAGGAAATCAAACACTTTTCAGCTAATAATATAGACAATAAAAATGATGGAAAATGTTTATAATGAAAGTTTTCTTTTTACAGCTCATAGCAAGTTAACTGTTCCCCATGCATTCATTACTCTTGTATTTTGGTTATGTTTTTTGGCTACAAAGATTTCAGTGAATTTTTTTGCTTCTGATCAGTGAAATAGCATTCTCAAAATTGCCCACCATTATAATGTACTGAATGGGGAAACTAACCCTAGGAAAATTAAGGCAAGACAAGAGTCAACAAATGTGTTTGGCACTATACACATGCATGTACATGCATATATACATATATGTGCGTGCATATACATGTATGTACAGCACCAAGCAAATTTGTTGCGTCTTGCTTAATTTTCCTAGAGTATGTTTCCCCAATCAGTATAATAGTGGGCAATTTTTTAATATATACGTATACATGTATGTATGTATGTATATACCTATGTATATATATATATATTTTTTTTAATTTCTTCAAGAAGTTAACACCCATTTTTTACTTTTTTTTTTTTGAGAATAGGTCTCGCTATTTCGCCCAGGGAACCGCTGGCTCACATTGCCCAGGGTACCACAAACTCAAGCAATTGCCAGCCTCAACTTCCCAGGTAGCTGGTATTACAGACGCGTGCCACCATGCCCAGCTGTTTTTTGAGACTAGGTCTTGCTATATTACCCCGGGCAGGTCTTGAATCCATGGACTCAAGTGATTCCCAGTCTCAGCCTCACTTCACAGGCTGCAATTAAAGGCGAGCGCTACCTCACCCGGCCCCCCATTTTTTATTATTATGTAGTAAGGTTTTCTTCTTGTTTGGGTTTCAGTTAGAGATTTTCAGTGGTTTTCCTCTCCATTAGGAGTCATGTTTACAGTGACTGTTGAGAGTTTTCTAGCTAGAATTCCCAATCCAGGCATAGTGGGAGGGTCTGGGCAGCTAAGGCAGGAGAGGAGTTTCTGGTCCTCGTAGCCTCTGATGCACCTGTCTCCTCCACCTGTATGTTCCCACATGTCAGATGCAGTAAGAGGGCATGACCTTGCTCTTGAATGTGCTAGGTTTGTGTGCAGGATCTTCAGAAAGTAAAGGCAGTATATAGGGAAGTTATACAAGATGTTTGTGCCTAACGTAAAAACAAAGGAAATTTTAAATAAGCTTTAATTTATTGATATCCCAAGTTTAAAAAGCCTTTTTCTTTAAAAAGAAAAGATCTGGCCAGGCATGGTGGCACGTGCCTGTTGTCCAAGCACTGGGAGGTAAGAGGCTTGGGATCGCTTGAGTTCGCGGGTTTTAGACTACCCTGGGCAACATAGCGAGACCTGGTCTTGAAAAAGCAGTCGGGTGCCATGGTAGGTGCCTGTAATCCCAGCTACCTGGGAGGCTGAGGCTGGGGGTCACTTGAGTCCACGGTATCCCGGGCAATATAGCAAGACCTACTCTCAAAAAAAAAAAAAAATGAATGAAAAGAAAAAGAAAAAGAAAAAATTCACAGAGAAACTAATAAGTTGTGAGTACTTACTGCCAAGCACTATATGTTTTGTCATTTAATTCACACACTAATCCTATTAGAATGGAGTGATTTATTGCCTGTTAATATATAGATATAGAGTGAGGGTTGGACAGATTAAACAGTGGTCCAAAACTTCACAACATGGATAAAATTGTTAAATATACGAACTTTTTTTTTTTTAATCATTCTCTGAATCTATCAGCAAAGAACTTTCCTCTGGGAACACAAGTTACATTTGAGAACATGGTGACAGCAAATGATAACAGCAGTGCTGGTGATGGTAAACATGACTGAGCTTTACATGGATGGATGAACCATGTTATCACCGCAACACTGTATTTTCTATCCCCATTAAAAAATGAGGAAACATCGTCACAAGAGAGATTAAGTAACTTGCTAAGTTCACACAGCTGATAATTTATTGATGCCAAGATTTAACCCACAGAGCCAGTCTACAGTCTCTGCTTATCACCATGTTCTTCAGCCTATGTCCTGAGTAGAAACCTGGGTTATGCTGAATCACCTGGGGTCAGGCTTCACCTAGCATGTGTGAAGGATATTCATCCTATGGATATTACCCAAACAACGGAAGCAGGCTAGAGAGGTTGCAGAAGGGATGGTATCTTTTCTGTTTATACCTTTGTCTGCATTTGTGCATATCTATGTCAGCTTTTGAGAGAGGAATGCCCAGCCCACCCCTGTGGAATTGCCTCATGCAAAAGAGAAAGTAGCTTTGCCTTGTGAAATTCCGCTAAGTTCGGTTGTACACACTTCAGTCCCAACTCACCGGGGAAGCCCCTCCTGTCAGGGCTCAGCAGACTGAGAAAGGTATTGTGGAAGAACTGGTCCCTCCCAGGCCTCCTGCTTGGTGTCATCTTCCCGCAAGTACTATGTGTGGCACCTCAGTGCCGGTCACACCTGGAAGCTCCCAATTTACAGGAAACTGGCTGGGAGAACCTAATTTAGAGCAAATAAAGACTTAACCTATTACCACTTCAGAAAGGTTCCTGACCGCTGGCTAGAAGCCAACCCTGGAGAATCCACACTTAAGCATTTCTGAGCGATAGTCTTTAGCCTGGGTGGTTTCCTCCCCCCATCTGGCTAGTTTTGCATTGAAGTGGAAAGTGTGTTAAGACACCCATTAAAGAAACAGACCCAGGGAGTTTGAGGCTTTGGAAATGCTCCTAAATGCACATAATCCAGTGTTCTGAAGCAAAGGGTAAAATCCACTGCTACCCACAGTTATTTCTGTGGTGCTCTCAGATGTCACCCTGTGGACAGGTGTCTATTTCGTTCATTAATGATAGCATAATAGTTTTCCTTACTTTAAAATAATGGTGTGTTTTTCGTATAAATGTTGGTGATTATTCAAAGAGATACATTGAAATTCTTTCAATATCTAAACAATTTTTTCTTGAAGATGAATCGTCTAGTTACTTCCACTTTTTTGTATAGTTCTTAGTAGAAAAAACAGTTAAATTGAAGTTTTTATTAACAAGTATTTTATATACCATCTTAATCCATAATACCTCTTCTAAGTTCCACACAATGATGATGGTGGTGGCGGTGGTAGAAAGGATGACAAGTGCTAGTCACTCGGGCACACAGATTTCTGTTAAATTCTCAGAACTCCCCAATCTTAGCAGAAGGTCTATGTTAGGCAGTCAGAGTTCCCATCAGTGTGGAAACTGGCTCACCAGTCTGTAGAGTGAGCTAGTCAGGCTTTTTCTTCATTAGCCTGTATAACCAGCAACTGTGGTGTTGCGTCTTCCCCTTGGTGGTGCAGCCTAGTGGGTCTGCACATGTGTAAGTGTGCACAACTGGGCCTAGGAGTGAGGGGATAGGTGACCACAAGCATAAGCAGGAGCACAAGAAAATGGCAGAGTGAGGACCCAGAGAAAGAGTGAGGATTCCTAGGAGGTTGTGGGGGCTTACATGCCTCCCAGCAACCCAGGCCCTTGCCCTGTCCTGCCCTGCCTGGTATGTCTGTATAACTGCTAAAAACCAATAAAGAACCTACACAGATTGGTGAGCCTGATGCTTACAACTGGTGACAAGGATTGGTTCCATGACACAATCCCACGTACTAGACTGTGGGAACGTAAATTGTGTAATCTCTCTAAATTCAGTTTCCTTTTCTGTACAATGAGAACAACAATAAAAACGGCTGTGAAGAGCAAATGAGATGACAGAGGCATGTAAGTAAATTCACACACGTCTGTGCTTAGCTTGGTACCTAACGCAGCTGCTGCTGTTTTCCCCACTCAGCACACAAGCAGATAGATGGGAGAAATCAGGACCCCCACCGCTTGTCTCTCATGTTACCAAACCCCTGACCCTCCTATGTGTTCTGCCTACCATGAACACTTGGGGGGCGGGGGAGGGAATTTGTAGACTGGTATTGGATTCCTCTAACAGCTGCCCTGCTGGGGATCCACCTTTGCCTCTTGATCCTTTCAGTAAGCCCTTAAGTCTTTTAACCAATCTGGATGCCCTTTTTTGAACTTGATCCACTCTAAATAAACCCGTAGTGCTTATGAAATTCACAAGTAAGCTTAGTAATTTGGTACAGGGTGTTCAGAGTTTTATGAGGCGGGATTATACTCACACTGCCACATGAGGTAGTTCTGTTGGGGTGAACCCCAAGTGGTATCCATCTTTGTTATAGTGACTGCCTTTACAGGCATATTGAACATGTCATTTACTGCCTCGTCTGTGCTCTGACATTTCTGCCTTTAGGTTCCTCTCACACAGAATCAAATATCTCTCCCCTGCTTTTCTTACACATATAAAATGAGTTGCAGAGCTGAGACAAATATCTTAATCCTTAATGGCCACACTACCATCCCCAAAACATAGGTTGTCTGCATGAAGAGTCACGACCTTTCTCCATCTCTGCCCTTGTGCCTCCACCTGGCTTCAGCCCTTTCTTCGAAGTCACTGCCAGATTTTCATTTTTAGCAGTGCTTCTGAATGCCCTTTGAATGAGTCTGTTAAAATTCAGATACTTGCACTGTATTCACTGTGGAATGTGATTATATTTACAGATCATTAGAACAAAGGTCTGGTGTGATTGACTCAGGCATTTAACCTGAAGGTGCTGTCTTCACATTCAGCATTTTCTCTTGTGTTATTACACTTTTTTTTAAATTATGAATAACAAATTTAGGGCGTCTACCCTCCTTAGTCTCTGTGAAGAATACCATTGCATTTTATTTCCTCAAGGCTTTATGACTCAGCATAAAAAAACCTTCAAAGGTCATTCCTCCCCCATTTCCCCCCCTCACCCAAGAACTATTATTTATCTGTATATCTCCATGTGCCTGCCGCCCTGAAATAAACTATGGTTAGCAGACAGCAGGGTCTTTGATTGTTCTCGAAGTCTCCCAGAGTGCAGGCTGCATGAAGTTAAATAAAACAGTTCAGTAATTTTAAATTATATGCCTGTATGATCCTGGGTGCTGCACCACAGGCTAGGTCTCTGCTCATGTGTCCACTACTTCCCACTGGTTGATGTAAGTACAGTTCAGTTGCCCGTTCATCCGCCTCCTTTATTCATTCGTAAAGGGTTGAACTTCTCAATATGTTTTATGTTAAATAAAAATACTTTCCTCTGACTTTGTCCAAATGAGAACAGAATTTCCCTCTTGGTAGAATGGTCAACAGAAAGACTGGAAAGGGCAGATGGCTAACCTCTGGTTGCATCTTCTCCCTGAGTCATAAATTAGACATGATTATGGGTGGGGCATTTCTTGAGGCAAGATAACATATTATTTGTAACAAGAACCCAGCAAAGGCTACCCAGAAAGTGAAGTAGGGGTGGAGTTTTGTTGTACCAGTAAGATAATTGAGGGTTCCCAACAATTCTAAGAATACAAATTCTATAATTGGAATGCTTCCTGTAAGAAAGTGAATCTAAGAAAGCAATCAAGTTCATCCGTACAAAAACCGTGCAAAGTGTTTGAAAAGACTGCTGATGCTATGGAGGCTGCGTGCCCTCCATTGCTAGTGGAATGTGCCCCTAAGACATAATTCACTGGCGCCCCCTTGCGGTGGCCAAATCACTTCACACTGGGTTGTCCTGTCAGGGCAAATGCAATTTCCAGAGGTGGAAACTCCTGGATTGGAAAACATACATGTTTTTTAGATTTTGTTCAGGCTTCTTTCTCATCCTTTCTCTCATTTTATTTTAGGCCAAAGAACTACCAACGTTAAAAGATAATGATTTCATTAATGAGGGTCAAAAGATTTATATTGATGACAACAACAAGAAGGTGTTTTTGGAAAAATTAAAGAAGGATGTAGAGGTAAGAAAAATCAAGATAAAGGAGAGCCCTGTTGTAAAAGTGTGACTACTCTTGGTTTTAAGACGTTGGGGGGCCCATGTATTTAAATCTGCAACCAAAGCCTTATCAAAAGCAGATATAAACAGGTGTATCTCGCATTATATATTTAAGAAATAAGTGTCTGGCCCAGCAGCTCTCTGCTTTGGAGGGCAAAACAAATAATGCCTGCTGTCTGCTGCTGGGTATCCATAATTAAAACCCATTCAGACTAACTGCAGGTCCAGCAGCAAACAGAGTTGTGGTGGGAGGGGATGATTCATTCTGTCAAACAGCACAGCATTTGAAAAATGAGTGTGAGTTTGGGTTGGTTTTTTTTTTTTCCCTTCTAAACCACATCTCAGTGTTGGTAAACCCAGACTCAAGTCATTTTTAATGGTGTAATATTTCTACCAGTCACCACAACATAAAGTGCCATCACACCTACAAGGCCAGCCTCCTTCACTGGGGTGTTTGGGGAGTCCCAGGGAAGGGTGCTGAGAAATAAAAAGAGCTTTCAGTTCAAAATGGAGTTTTCTTTAAGTTATACCTTCTCCTGTCTTTTCATTTATAATAAAGGTGTTGCAACTCTCCTATGTAAGCCTTCTAGGAATAAATTCAGAAAATAAAGTTTGTTTCTTGAAGTTTATGGTGTTACAAGCTAATACCAAGAGAATACTGATTTACGCAGTTACTGAACTGTTTTCCTGTTACTTTTGTTCATTTGTGTGTGTGTGTGCTTTGGTTTTGTTTTTACTTTGAAGTACTGTTCTTGGTGTACCAGGACAGATCTGATGCTTAGAGAGAGGTTTTGTGCCGAGATTTTTATTTCTTATATCATTAAATAAGAACAATTAAAATGAGTTAAGCCGAGGAATGAGTGTCCTGTACTAGACTGTATTCCTCAGTAGGGCAGAAGCAGCATTACAATTTCTTTTGTAATCTCGTAATAACACTTTTATTGTAAGATAAAAATTAAGTTATTTCATAATTATTTTTAGGTCATAAGTTAATGTGAATAAAAATCTTACCCTTTAAAAGTTTAGTTTCAGGTATACAATATAATGGTTCTATATTTGCAGGTGTTGTGAAATAAGTACAGTAAGGCTAGTTTACCTCCTTCACATGTTTTACAAACATTTTCTTTCTTGTAATGAGAATTTTCAGGATCTATTGTCTTAGCAACTTCAGATATGCAACAGTATTATATATTTTTTTTTAATTTTATTTTTGGATATTTTACAATACATAATTGTATAATTGCTGATCCCCATGGGAATACCCCCCCCCCATACCACATCTCCCCTGGTCACTTTTCCTCCTTTCTTTTTTTTTTTCTGGATCCATTTCCTCATCCTTGGTGAAGGTGCTGTTTATCATTCCTGTACTACTGCTTTTGGAGCACCTTTGGCTTGTATGATTGTTTTTTGTTTCTTGATGGGTCTCATCTCCGCAGTGTGTGCAACATTTTGTTGTTCCTTCAGTCATGCTTTGGGTCTTTGGCTTTGGGGGCACGACTCCAGCCGTATGTTTTGGAAGAGCAGATCCTCGTGGGGACAGCCATCAGCTGATGGTAGGTCTCCTCCCTTGGGGCTTTGCTGTGGGGCCACTGCCATTCAGCAAGCCTCTTTTTTTTTTTTTTTTTTTTTTTTTGAGACTAGGTCTTGCTATTTTTGCCCGTGGAACCACAGGCTACCGTTGTCCGTGGTACCACAGACTCAAGCAATCCCCTGCCTCAGCTTCCCAGGTAGCTGGGATTACAGTCGCACACCACCCACCCAGCTATTTTTTGGGACTAGGTCTCACTGTGTTGCCCCAAACAGGACTCAAACCGTGATCCCTAGCCCCAGCCGCTTCATAGACTGAAGCTTACAGGCACAAGCCACCGTGCCCAGCTTTCGGCGGTATTTTCCCTCTAAACAAAGAGGGTGTGCAGTGCCCTTATTGACAGCTTCTCTGTGCCAGGTTTCTGTTCACAGCTCCTCAGTGGCATTGTAGGCGTCATATTTTGTTTGTTCTCCCAGTTCAGTGCTGTATGGTGCTCGCCCTGTTCCCCTTGAGTCCTGCCCGGGTGGCACATTTTAAGGGACTTTCCTCCAGTACCTCACTCATTTGGTTTCTGTGGATGAATAATTGGCAAGACAGTATTATAAACTATGATCACCATGCTATACATTATGCTCCCAGAATTTATTTATTTAGTTTTGACCCCGTTCTCACATTATTCTAATCTACGTGGTATACAACAAACCTACGTAGTGGTTATTTATGAAAGGTGCAGTTGTCTATTTTTAAAGGGCAGTAGGCATGTTTGCTTTTAACATATAATATTTTCCTCTGGTCTTTCATTAATAAGCATTTATCTTTTTCTCAGCAAATCTTTGATCCTGAATAATAACGTTTTATTAGTTATGGTAAATGAGGTAAATAACCTGAGGTTATTTGTGACTGCCAAAGAAATTGTTTTCATCTTTTTTCTGTTGGCTATGTATCACTATGATATTTAGACTCCAGAAATAATGTCACTGAAGCAATTCAAATTTATAGTTGAATTACATTAAGGATCCTCTTAGCTCTTTTGTTGTCTCTAATAATGCCGTTGATTAGAAGATTAGGATAGTTTAATCCCATACATGGCTCTTGTATGTAGCTGTTTTGTTGAAATGGAGACAGGGCATAAAGTGTTCTTTTATTGAAAAATATTCTCAGTGGTTGATAAAAGTCTCTTTAGTTTTGAAATCCATGCAGAAGCATCATTAAATTTCTAAACAAGTAATTATGGTGAAGTAGCTTGCCATCTGATCTTGATAATGAGGATAGAATTTAATCTAGTTTAGTTTTTTCATCAGTTCCATGCTTTTCTAATTTAACTGACTGGCTTGTTAGTTTGAATACTTTTTTTTTTATTTTGTGGAGGTTTTTTTTTCTGCTTAAGACTTAAAGTAAAAGATGAGTTTCTTATAGCTCAATAACCTTTGTCTTAAATATATATATTATCATTGGAGGGAGAATCTAGCAGCTTTTTCGTTGGAGTTGAGATCCTGTTCTGTTTGTGTGTTGTAAAGGGTACTTTAATTTGGATAGTTTTGCACATAACTAGATATTTATGATCCCTCTCTTCCAAAATAAGTGCTGTATGGAGAGTGAAAAATCACTTACCAATTGACTGTTTATTGTTGACTTTAATCATGACCTTGAAGAGCTGACTCCAATTTCTCCTGTCATTGGCTCACACTGGGACTCAGATGTCACTCAGGGTAAAAATGCATTCACCCTATGCTGTCCAGGAGTCCCTGTCATAGAACTTCCCACTCTCACATTTATGGCCCCACAATCTTGGAAATGGGTGAGTTTGTCATCAGTTCTAGCATCTTAAAGGATGTCAGAGCCCTTGGCATCATCTTCACAGGACTTTTAATAGTGAATAGGAGAAAACAGCCAGCAGGAAATGTCACTTGAGTCCCCTCTGGAACCCCCTCCCCCAGAGGGATGCTGCCCTCTTATCTCTTCCCTCCTAGGCCCAGGGGTACCCACATATACATGTGTGCACTTATTGGGCCCAGGTGCCTACAACCATGATGAGAACAAAATACCACAAGTGCTGATCATAGAAGCTAATGGTGGAAGGGTATCTGATATCTCATTTAACCTTCTGATGTTCTGGGTGGGGCAACCAATAATGAGGAAGCAGGTAGGTCCCTGTGTTCTTTCATTCTTAAAACAGTGCCTAAAGGATGAGTCTTATTATATTATCCCAGTTTGACAAAGGAAAAAACCATGTCCAAGTGACTCTATGTGACACTAGTGACACTTTCTCAAAGACACACAACTACTCGGTTCAGACTGGAATTCTAGGTCATTGCTAAGTGTGCTGATGTAAAAATTCAAATTTAAAAGGTTTGTGAGAACATAGTTCAGACTCTTTTTCCTAATCTTTTAACAAGTGATAAGATCTGTTAAGTAGGACTGGTTGGAATTTTAATCTCCATCCCAGATGTGTTGGGAGGTAGGTGGTAATTCAGTAAGAACAAACATGTTAATAAAGTTAACAAATAAAGGTTAATTTAAATCTGTTGTGAAGGAGAGTTTAACTGCTCTTTTGCCACCTCATTTTCTGGAAGAGTTCTGTGATGACTTATGAAGATTTTGATGAAAATACTAACTAAGGATTGGGCATAATGAGGAACTAAGCAGATTACATGAGATATTCTAAGGGAAAAAGAGGCAGATCAAAGGTTTGGTGGGCAATTAAGTATTAAGAAGACAGAAAGGAGGAAAAACAGGGGATCTAACAGTTATAAAGAGGTAAAAATCACTGTGCTTTGAAATTGTATGTACTTAAGAAAAATATCAATAAATTTGGTCAGACACTTAAAGGGATCAACAGAAAAAGGAGTGAACAGCTATTAAGTTCTTATGTTAGCTGGAGGCAAACCTAGCAGAGGCCCTTGGTCCTTTCTCTCTTTTCCTTTAATTCATTACCTCACCTCAGTCCACTCTACTTCAGAAGACATTTCAAATAAAGTTTGTGAAGACAAAAGCTAGTACAGCAACAGCCTTTTTCACATATTTTACCTCTTGGCCCACCTAATAAGAACCCTCTCCAAGTTTCCTTGCAAGGCCATTTTCATTAACATGACACCATGGACAATTACAACACTTTGACAGTGTTTGCCTCAATCAGTTTTTAGCTAAGCAGGTTTCTCCGACCTTTCTTGAATATCTGTACATAAAGATTTGTGTGGTTTCTCTTTTTTCCAAGCTCAAAACAAATGCAGGATATTATGCCTGCCCCCTGGGTTGGTGGTAGTGAGGCCCACGGGAGCTAAGGAAGGATGAGCAGGCAGGGAGGGGCACTGGCCTGGTGGGAGCTGCAGGCATTATGAAACAGTGGTGGCTGACATCCTCTGCTTGTCTTGAGGGGAACATGACTTCTTTCAGCACAAGATAGTCTGTCTCCTCTCCATAGAAGCAGGGGGAAAGAAAGATCCTGCAGGTCTTGGCAAGTGGATTTCATTTCATTTTCAGCCAGAGCTTCAAACTTGTAATGTCATGTTTGCCCTTTGTGTAAGGAGGTTTCTTTCCGAAATTCTGTCAGAGTGGCCCAGAGACCTGTCTGTTGCTCCCCCTCACTGATGGAGGGTGGCATCCAGGGCCATGCACCTTCTCAGATCATGAGCCCAGGGTGAGAGCCAGCCAGCTGGAGGTAGGCAACTGTTTCATTACAGCCAACACATGGGCGGCCACATTTTACCCTCAATAATGCCATCCACATTGCAATTGATCGATTAGGATAGTATACCTAAGGTTATGTGTCTGAGTACATCTGCTAAACAACAAAGAATGGGGTTTGAGAGAATGGAGGGGGTACCAGAGGGAGGAGGGGGGAGGGAGGGGAAGGTATTCCAAGAACCATTTACCAAGATTGTGATTTAAAGAATAAAAATAAATTTAAAAAAAAAGAAGAGAAGGGTAAAGATATCACACAAAAAGTCAGGAAAGGGCTTGGCAGACAGGAGTAGCCAAATCTTTAACTCAACCTACCTCCCCCACCCCTACCCCCCCTACCCCCAGTATTCTAGCAGGAGAGGGTAGGCTAGTGGGGGATCTGAGCTAGCTCACAGAAGGTAACCACCTTCAGCATGTGCAGTCTCCCCGCTCCCATCAGAAGGGAGCCCTCTTAGACGGGAGGTCTGTGTTATTCACCAGAGCGTTGAGGGGGAGGGGCGGGGGGTCCCTGCTTTTTCCCATTAGTCAGTCATGATTGTTGAGAGCAAATTTCTCTTCCCTCCCCCAGTGTCTTTCTTGCCAGTCATACTATCTGCATTTTGGTGTAATTCAATTGTGATATAAAAAATGCATGCCTCTCAGCTTCCAGCATTGCTTCTCAGGGAAAATAATACTAGCTCTAAGCCAGCCCCATGTGAGTACATCATAAATGAGGCTTCTCAATTCTGCTGCACTAAGCTCACAGCCTTCCCCCCAGGTGCATTTTTCTGATCCTGTTTTCTTTAAATCTGGGGTTTGTTGATGGCACAAGTGACCGTGTTGTCTCCTGCCTTGCAGTTTCTTGCCCAGTTGAAGCTCATGGACTACAGCCTGCTGGTGGGAATCCACGATGTGGAGAGAGCCGAACAGGAAGAGGTGGAGTGTGATGAGAATGAGGGAGAAGAGGAAGGGGAGAGTGACGGCACCCACCCTGTGGGGACCCCTCCCGACAGCCCTGGGAACACACTGAACAGCTCACCGCCTTTGGCTCCAGGGGAGTTCGACCCCAACATTGATGTTTATGGAATTAAATGTCATGAAAGTAAGCTATTGTCCACATTTCTTACCTGATTTGCTTTTTGCAGTTAAAATGTCTGCTGCCCTGAAAGACTCCTTGGAGTCCCACAGACACCCAGAGTGTGTTAAAGATTCTGAAATGTGATATGGGGTTCTTAATTTGTGTAGTGTTGAGGGAATAGTGACAGGAAGTTATTTTGTATATACAACACACCTAGACACACACTTGCATTTATATAGATAACATATATGAGATGCTTCAATTTTTTTTCTTAGTTTTCGCTCTTTTACCTGTATCTAAGTCCTGATTCTCTTGTCCTGAGCTAAGTGCTGACACCTGCACCCTGCACCTTAAAGGCACACGCCACCATGCCCTGCAAGGCATCCCATTGCTAACAGTTCTTTCCTTTTCGGGAGCACGGAGATGGTGCAAGGTGTGGGGCCAATCTCTTCCTTCATCTCCCCTGAGGGGTCTTTCACCCTCTTCTCTAGAGTGGGAATGAACCTCATCCTCAATATCTCAGTGATTGACTGTTTGAAGGAATATTACATTCTAACATAGCTAGTTATACATGAAAAAAGACAAAATATATTAGGGGTATGGTAAAAGCAGGCCTCTTTTTGAGTCACAAAAATCATCACTCACAGTTTTACTAAAACTCCCCTGTAACCTATCAGTCAGGTGAGTTTAAATTTTGATTTTGCTCACCAAAATTGTTTCAGCAACACAGAAAATTAGTATAGGCAAGTATACTTTTCTTATTCATATTGTAGCATATTTGTGGAAATGTGTTGATGATAGGCACCATAGATGATATGTGCTATATGCAGCTCTGATTTTAGACCCAGTGAGAATTATAAACAGTTGTAGGTAATCAGAGAAAAGAGTTCGGGAACATAATTACTTCTGCTGGTTTTGTTGCAAATATAAAAATAGCATTTTTCTTTATACCAAAGTAATATACAGCAGTTAAGGAAAATGAAAATTAAGAAAAAATAAAAATATACCCACCCTTAGATCTCTGCAGTTGGTTTCCTGGAGTAATAACCTTTCTTAAAGAACTTTTCACATTGACAGAGAATTTGGTTCAGAGGGTTAGGCTGTCTCTCTAATAGGGATACACAGACTTTTTGAAAGCCCCTGTCATCTTTGTTTTCCAGTTCAGTCCTAATCCTCATGAGGCCCTCAGCCCTAGCCCAACTTCTGCTTCCCTCAGCCTGCAGCACCTTCCAGGTATTGTCATTTCAATCATTGTTCTTATCCCTTTGCAGACTCCCCTAGGAAAGAAGTGTACTTTATGGCAATTATTGACATCCTGACTCATTATGATGCAAAAAAGAAGGCTGCCCATGCTGCAAAAACTGTTAAACATGGCGTAAGTATTCCTGGTCCCTAGCTACCCCTTGCCTCCCAGCTGGCCCTTTGGAGGTTCTGGTTTCCTGAAGGTGGTCATGTTCTGAAAATGAGATTCCCAGCCAGCAAATGATGCCACCCTCACTCTTGCCCACCCTGGAACTCCCCCAGCTCTAGGTGACTTGACCTTGATTCTTTTTACACACTGAGGGATATTAGTAAATGCATGCATCAGAAGCTGAGGGAAGAGAACTTAAGTGGTAACTTGCCAGAGAGAAATCACTAGGAAGTGGTAGATATGGATGCCCCCCTCTCCCCCACCCTCGGAACAAGCCAGACCCTCCACTCTGCGCTAGTCCCCACCTCCTATACCACCACTGAACCACTTCTGCCTGGCTAACTTCACAGTCATGAATATCCATCATACTTATAGTTTCAGAAACATCTGGACTTTCTAGGTATGTCCACATCAAGCCCATCCTAGACAGATAAACTTGTGTCCTGGCTTGTCCACACCAGGAGAGATGCCTCTTTAGCATAGACTCACCAGAACTCCCTAAAGAACATGTTAAAAACTCTGTCTCTCAAACTCACATAGGCTGTCATCCCAGCAATGGATTCGCCTAAAACCATATTTCATTTGCCACAGAAATGTTTCAGCAACAATTTCTGGTACCCCTGCTGTGTGCTGAACATGGGCCAGGACCTCACCAGGTCCACTGTGCACGTAGGAAAAACCGTATCAAGAGAGGGGGTACACAGTGGCTCTCCCCAGCAGTTGGTATTGCATTCTCCTGAGCATTGCTTGTAAAATCAGTGCATGCCAATGCACAATGCCCTTTCCCTGGTTCTGAGTCCTGGCCTGTTAAGGAAAAGGTCTCTAAAGGGTTCCGATGCTCACCTCTGGTCGAAACCGTGGGTAAAATGCAAAGAGAGAAAGGACTTGGAATCCCCACTTCACTTTTCCCTCTTATACGACCATGAGGAAACATGTTGGAGCCCCAGTATCCCCAGCAGACAGAGGGGCCCTAAGGCCAAGCTAACATGGCTCTGTGGGAGACACTTGAGGTAAACAGGCTGAACAGAGGGAGATGCGTCATGTTTGTTCCCATCCCTCCTCAAACCTACTGTAAGATTATATACCATGCAGAATTGGAAATGTTCCATAGCAAACATGGCTCCATTGTAGTCTTCCCTGTAAGTTACCAGCTCAGCTCCATAATGTACCATATGGCCTGAAACTATGTGCAATTTGCAGGAACAAGACATTACTCTTAGCTAAGGAATGTTGTGTCGAGACCCTGCTGGGATACACTCTCTGCCATGAAGGCCTGGGTTCCTTCATGGAGAGCTAGCAATGCAGGCCAATTACAGTCCCCTCCCTGCCCTCCCCCCCCCCCAATGAGGTGAGCATGGGTGTCTAAAAATAGCACCTGGTGACTTAGTAAAGCTCTGGTCTTGCCCTTAGCAGCTCGAGAAACTAACCAGTAACAAGCCTGGGTCTGCTTGCCTGCACCAGCTGCTGGTAGAGGAAATCCCCCGCTGAGCTGCTGCCAAGGCCCAGCTTCCAGGCAGGTCCCAGTAAAGGGGAACAATGGTGTCCCTGTATCCTGTGCTGAGGGAAGCAGTCTCTGCCCTCTGGGCAGAGGTAGCAGTAGTAGGGTTGCTTCACCTGGTGTCAGGAAAGAGCCCAGGGTAGCTGACATGGACCTGTCTCTGCCACTGCTCGTCTCTGAGCACTCGGCCTCCCTACCTCTGTCCTGAAAGATGAGCACAGTCTTTATGTCATTGTCGGTAGAGTTTCCCTTTGGCCAAAGGTTGATGGCCGTGTCTTTCTTAAGATTCCTCCAATCTGCTCTTTTGAAAAACAAACATATTGCTCTGTGACTCCTAAACACAGGCACACAGATCCACAGGCACACAGGAATGGCCCAGACATGGCCACTTGAGTTTTGAATTTGTGGCATTCCCAGTATATGTGCTAAGACCATCGACTGTCCCTGCAGCTTGGCCTCATTTTTTCACACAGATGCCTCAGAGCCATGATTATTCAAGCCCCACGATTATTCAGGGTATTTTGGATGATTATTTGAATAGATTCTGCACAGGTTTGAAAGTCATTTGCTCTATGCTCCACTGCAATCAGAAGTTCTTATAGATACTGAGTAATAATTATATCATGTTCTTCTCCTTTGAAACTTCCCAGGCTGGTGCGGAGATCTCAACCGTGAACCCGGAACAGTATTCAAAGCGCTTTTTGGACTTTATTGGCCACATCTTGACGTAACCTCCCATGCAGCCTCGGACAGACATAGGTGTGGGAAGAACAGAGGTGGCTTCAGAGTAAGAAAAATGAAAACCAAACTCAGTGGAGCACACCTCCTCGTTTACATCTTCAGGCCAAGATGACTGATTTGGGGGCTACTTGCTTTAACAGCTACCTGATATTTCCCAGCATCGTTCTAGCTATTTCTGACGTGTGTGTGTGTGTGTGTGTGTGTGAGAATGTGTGTGTGAGTGCGCACATGTATCTGTGTATGAATCTTAAAAAATTAATTAATTAATAAAAACCGATCAGCGCTGATCAGAGTATGTTGGGCAATAACCCTCTGATTCCAGCTGTAGACGAATGGATGAATGAATGGATGCATGAATGAGTGAGTGCACACCTGTAGGGGTGGGGGAGGGTAGAAGGATATGCATGTCAGACCAACCATGTTGGTATCACAGCATAAACCGTGGATCGGTTTATCTTTTGGAGTTAAAAGATGAGAGACAGTATTCATAAAAATAATGAAGATAATAATAATGAAGATAATAATAATGATGGTGATTAAAAGAAAAAGACTTCTTGCGAACGTTACACTCCGCCACGCACGCTGACACTCCCTGGTAGTTCCTCGAGCCCCAGACGCTAGTCGGAAGAGCAGCGCTGGCATCTGCCTGCTCTAGCGCAGGGTCCTGCCTCCGTAGTGTGTCAGGACTCAGTGTCGGGGACGAATCTCCTCCTCCAGCAAGAAGATGATACCCTTAGGGACTCTCTCTGTACATTTTCACCTCAGTAAATCTGTCCAGGAAAGCCGCTTTCTTCTCTTTCCTTGCCTGGAGCTTCTTCACTGTTCCACTCTTATGTTGTGAGATAGGAATTAATGCTACAAAATAAAAATACAGCTTACCTGAAAAGTGCATAGTTTTGGGCAATGGTATCTACATCTCCCATGGTGGGAAGGTGAGCAAAGCATTAGAAGTCTTAATTCTGTTACCGATTGCAAATCTGAATTATAAGGTGTTTATGTTTGACCATTGTTTAAACAGTGGTATTTTGTTAGGAATTATCCCTTTAACTGAAACCCTCAATTTTACTGTTTACATTATTAGGAAAACAGGGATATTTTTGAATCTAAAAATTTAATGTACAGCATGTGATTTTTGAAGTTTACATGTAAAGTCATTTTACAGCGTAGGTGAAAAAAATGTTGTATTTTGAAATGTATCCTGCAGTCACGTTTTTAGGTGAATGTTTTATTCAAAGTACATGGTAGGCAGTCTCTTACAATGAAGGAAAAGGATGGTTTTGTTTCCTCCAGATGTACATTTATCAACCTGATGATTTTTTTCATTGTTTAACCCAAATCTGATCATGTAAGTTTATTGCCCTAAACTGTGCTGATTGTGTTTATTCAAGTTATAAATTTCCAACATCGATCATGTATCTACCAACTTTCCAGCATTTTCGGAAAGGCGTCAGGCTATGATATTAGACTAGCTTAGAGTAGGTTATCAACTTATACACTGTGCTAAAGCTGTGCCTTTACAATTCTTAGTTTAAAATGGGATGATTTTTGTTGGCAGTTTCAGAAAAGGAAAAAAAAATCCACTCTTTAATAATTACTTACAACTCAATAAATATTCCCAGCTATCTGCCTCTTCAAATCACTTTACTTCAGGGTTTCTCAAGTCTATAGTTGTGCCCAGTATACTCAGTGTACGTGGGTTAACTTCTGAAAACAGGAGGCCAGTCCACACCTCTGGAAGCAAGCGGTGACCCATCCCACCACTGTCTACTGAGTTCACATAGATTTGTTCTCCAGAGATGATCATATCACATTGTTGTGACATGGTTGTCCAGATCTTAGCATTTTATGCATTAAATTAATTGATACTGTGATTCCCCACCCACCCACCTAGCTTCTTCCCCTCACACACAAATGTACCATTCATTCTGACATGTCACTTTCAGTGCTCTGAAATTACTCTGTGGTTTCTTTACCCCAGAGTACTAAAGTCCTACAAAAGACTCTGAAGTAAAGATAAGGTACACATACATTATTTGAGTAACCATTTCCTTTGTGGCCAATCTATGTGCGCTTTTAGAAGTTTACAAAATGCTTTATTTTTTGTCTATAAGAGTCTCTGTCATTCTTTTCTGTGGATAAACTGTTTGGACAGAGTGAGGAAGTTTGCCTTGTATCTCCTAGTGCTAACAGACACTCCAGTCATGAGCCGGGCTTTACAAAATAAAGCACTTTGATGACTCACAGGTGGAGCCTTTGTTTCTCTCTTCATGGTGTTTTTTCCTGCTGCAAACGAATTTTAAATACTCCGTACTAGACCTTTTTCATCAATCTGTGAACTACTTTATTAGTAAATGATACTGACCTTAAGTCAAAAACTTGTATCTGTCTTGTCAGCTTTGAGTATCTGACAACTTGGTACAGACTTGGGGTGGCCTGGGTGAAAACAGACAGTGGTTTGTATAATAGACACTATCTTCTCCCCACCACACCCCCTGCTCAGCACAGAGCAGATACCACAACTGCCTGCTTCTCCCCAAAAGAGGAAAGAGTTGAGAGAACCCCCTGGAATTTCTGACAGGGCTGAGTCATGTGGTCTCTTGTATAAGGCCAGTCCACAAAGCCTGAGAGAAGTTCCTGTTTAATACACTGACACAGAGTGAGGAAAAAACTAGCAATCAGGCACAAATGTCCCAAATATAAAAGCAAGCCTTGTACCCAGAATTCATAAAGAACTTTCACAATACAGCACGAGACAGATTTTCAAATCAGAACAGAATTTCTATAGCTGTTCCTCCAAAGAAGATAATACAAATGAATGATCAAACATTGGGTGGAAGGACACTCAGCAGCATTACTTATTAGGAAAATGCAACTCAGAGCCACAAATGACACCCACTAGGCTGGAGTAGTCAAAACTATACAAGAATAAGTGTTGGTAAAAATGTGGAAGAATTGAAACTCTGGTGGACATGCCAGATAGTGCAGCTACTTGGGAAAACAGCCTGGTGGTTCCTCAAAAGCAGGTTACCATGTGACTCAGGAATTCTGCTCCCATGTATGTAAACAAGAGAAGGACTCTTCCTTTTGGAAACCTCGGGGGAGAAGCTATTCCCATGCCTTCTCCAGCATGTGCCCTCTGGCTGCTCCTGTCACCTTCCAAACCAGCAGTGTAACATCAAGTCTTCTCCCCCCAAGGTCCTCCAATCCCTCCTATGATCACATCTTTCTCAACTGAATTAGCTATTGGTCTGTCTGTTTTGTGCATTTTTTTCCCCAAAAAGCAGGATCTTGATTCCTGGATTTGGTCTTTTTATAATCTCCATCTTCACTTTCATCTTTTTTTTTTCTTTTGGTTTATTGTATTGGTTTTATTCTTGTTGTTCTGAATGTTTTGAATTGAGAAAAATTCATTCATTCATTTTTCACTTTTTAATTTACTTAGGTATTTAGGGCTGGGAGGTTTTATTCTGATCATTGGTTTCTATACTCTTAAGTTATACTCTTCATTCTCTTTTTAAAAAAATCTATAATTTTATCTATATTTTTTAATTCAAGAGTTGTTTATATATAATTTTATATACAGCAGCATGTAATTGCATTTGCTTTTCTCTTTCCTCTTTCATTTCATTTTGAGTTGCATTCTTTCTACTTATTCAGAATATAACATTTAAATATTACTCTGAGGGTGATGGAATCTCACCCTCATCTTAGCGTTAGGTCTGCCAAGCATAGGGAAGGCTCAACATCAGTCCTTTTGCCAGTTTCCCCAGTCCCCTTGAATTGAATGAAACACATTCCCTAGTACCAGAGTGGCCAAGATTTTCAGTAATGAGCCTATAGTAAATATGTTAGGCTCTGTATCTGTCAAAAATACTCAGTCTGATATTGTAGTGTGAACACAGCTATAAACACATAAATGACTGTGACTGTGATCCAATTGAATTTCATTTGTAGAAACAGGCTGCAGGTAAGATTTGATTCCTGGTGATGGTTTGCTGCTCCTTGCTGTGATGGTTAATTTTATGTGTCAACTTCACTGTATCACGGTACCCGGATATTTGACTGAACATTTCTAGTTGTGTCTGGCGGTGTTTCAGGATAAGACTAAGCATTCGAATTGGTAAACTCAGTAAAGCAGTTGACCTTCCCCCAATGCAGGTAAGAATGAACATTGCCCAGTCTGGATGGCCTGATTAAAACAAATAGGAAGAAAAAGGAAGAACGCCACTTGACTGATTTCTTGAGCTGGGACACTGGTCTTCTGTTCTGGAGGCTCTTGGTTCTCAGGCCATCAGACTCCAACTGAATGACCTCTTGGGCCTCTCACCTACAGATGCTGGGACTTCTCAGCCTCCATAACTGTGTGAGCCATTTCTTTATAAACATTTCCTACCTACCCTATTGGCTCTGTTTCTCTGGCGATCCCAGCTCCATCTTAGGCAAAGCACCTATGCAGAGGAGCCCCATGTTCTTCCATTCTCAGAACTGTTTGGATGGCCTTGGCCCCTGAAGGCTATCTTAACTATCATTTTCCTTCTCCGTACTTTCTTTTCTTGAGAATACTATCATATCATTGCCCTAAGAATTTGCTCATCTGTTTTTGGCTGGAGTTGCTGCAGTTTCCTTCTTTCTTTTATAAGCCTAGTCGCTTTACTAGACCTGACAGGCTGATCCTCTTTCTGGTATCAAGCTTCTGTTCAGCCCCCTCCCCTCAAGTATGGGCTGGAACCGTGACTCATTTCTAACAAATAGAACATGGCCAGAACAAGATGTCACGTCCAAGATTAGGATATAGAAAGGCTCTGGCTTCCGTCTCCCTCACTCGTCTGTCTGCTCTCTGGCTCATGCACGCGATGGGATCCAGCTGTCATATCGGGAGCCGACCTGTGTCAGGGCCAACTTGGCCAGGAACTGATTACTGCTTACCCACAGCCCACTGGGATGTCAGCCTGCCAGAGGCCAGGTGGCCTGCCCTTGTTGGAGCCTGCAGGTGAGTTCCAGGGCTGACAATTTAATTGCATTTTCATGAGAGACCTCTAGGCAAAGGAGCCCAACTGAGCTGGTCCTGAATTCCTGGCCTACAGAAACCATGAGGTAGTGATTGTTGGCTATTTGAAGCTGCTCAAGTCAGGGCTAATGTGTTGTACCACAAGTGATAACAGCTATGCTAGGATATGTCAAGGTGCATCACCCCAGATTCATTCTGAGGGTACCTATTGTTCCCTTTTCTAAAAGCTAGTGAAATACACTTAACATTCACCATCTCAACCATTTTGAAATGTACAGTTAAGTCGCATTAAGTATATTGACACTAATAGCCTCTAACGCTTTTGTGTGTTTGGGGTTTGCAAATCCATTTTTGGTCTTCTGTGTGCTCACACAGGAGCTGAGGGTACATATAAGCAACGTGTGTCCTTCTCTTGAGGACAGAAGGCTGCCAGAGTATGAAATCCAAAGGATCGCATACCAGGGGTGGTAAGGAAGGGGAGGTAAGAGGAAACTGTTGCTGACAAAATAAAAACAGCTGTTAGAGTAGACTGGGACAGCACAGCACTTTCAGTTGATTTCATGTGGCCAAGCACAGTGTTAGAGACCGCAAGAAGACATGATACTGAGTACAACGGATAGCACATGCTTGCACCTGTATCTGAGGATGATGACACCACAAATTACTCTTTTCAGAACATGCCAGTTCCTCTTATAGGAATTCTTCCCACACAATATATAAATAATATATATCTATATAAATTATATATAATTTATTATAAATTATATCATATAAATTAACATGTAAATAATGTCTGGACATTCACTGAAGCACTGCATAAGCAAAATTGGAAAACAAATACCTCATAGAAGGAGGCTGTCAAATAAATGAGAAAGAGAATAGTACCCAGCACTTTAAAAGGATGAGGATATTCAAAATATGCTGATTTTGGAATGCTCTGTCCAAGAAAAGCTGAAAAAATGAAACATAGTACCCAATAATGCATAAGGCCTAACTCCATCTGTTTTTAAAAAGCCCATAGCTATAAATCAAGAACTATAGATCTGTGAGGATAGATCTAAGACAGACAGATAGAAAAACAGAAAGATGTGCTTAAAGATATATAATCTTTCAGGAAAACATCAAAAATCAGTTTTAGTGACTGTCGGGGGGGGGTTATATTATGTATTCTTTTCAACTTTTTTACAAGTAGAAAGTGCAATTAAACCATATGATGGTATCAACATTGAGGGGAAAGTTTTTGACTTTCAGAATTTCTTTTGTTCTCACTTGGAGACTCACCATCTCTCTTTAAATTAACATCAGAGTGAAGGCCCTGGGTAACTAAGGGTGATGGAAGTTACTGCACTCACCACAGTCCCCTTTGAGCCAGGGTATAACAATTAATTCCAGCCTGACTAAATGCTTGTTGTCTCTGAGTCTTCTCTGGAGTGGGGGAAATGGTCAGCTTTTCTTTGAAGGATAATCATGGCTAATGCAGGTATGGAAATAGCATCTAAGTTGTAAAGGACACAGTCCCTTCTCCTTTCTCAGGGTGGCCATGCTCCTAGATATGGCTGCCTAAGTATTAACACACAGGTAATGCTGACAGCTTTTAAAGTCATCATGTTTACAGAGAAAGTTGTAGGCTCATATTGAGTTAAATTCTCACTTCCACATTCTTAACACCTCAGCGCAGATGTCTTAAGTCAGGTAATACCCAGGTGTTTATTGACTGGGTCTTCTGGTGGCTGAATTGAATCACAAGGGTCAGTGGTGGTACCAGATTTAGATTAGCCTCCTCATTACTCTCTCAGCGAATGTCAATTCAGCTTTTATAACTTTACTTGTGAAAAATAGGATGTTGAAGCTTCCCCCGCTCATCCTCTTCTGACTCATTTTTATTTCCTCACTTATTTTCATTTATTTGCTATTCCCCAACCATAATTCTCACGGGGGCAAAAACAATTGAAATGTGTGAATCAGACGTCAACAGCAGCCCTGATGTTTGTGCAGGAAGCTGCGGTAACAAGGAGCAAAGGAAAAAAGAGGTCTGTGTGGGTGGAGGTGTGGGGGGGTTGTCAATGTAGGTATCCCAGACACTTTCAAAACCAGGACTGACACAGAAAATATTGCCAAGATGCAAGCTCTCCAGATTAATAGAAAAGGCAGATCTCTTGGGTTAAATTATGCAGAATTCACATCATAATCTCTACTAACAAATTGTATTTAGCTCTTGTATGTGTTAAACTTTGTGTGAAACACTGATGATTCAAAAGTCAAAGAACTAAAGGTGCAGTCCTATAAGCTAGCATGAGTGGTAACTGGCATCTTGCCAGAATTTAGACAGAGGGGCACAGATGAAGCATGACTGTCCCTAGGGACCATCACGTTAAGGTCTGGACCCCATTCTCTGCTTGTGGGCAGATATGTACCTTCCTAGCACACTCTGCAATTCAAAGTAGGGAGCCTTGAGGCTCTTCTTTCATATCCTATCATGAAAAGAGCACAGACTTGGAAGTCATTTACATCTATCCTTGTGTTCCAGCTCTGCAGAAAGGCCATGGGCACCATACAGAGACAGAATTCCCATGTTTCCAGAAATGGGACAACATGATACGACTCACATGGTGGTTTTAACGATTTGCTGAAATAGCTTATGTTGTGCACCAGTTTTAGGACATAACAAATAGCAGCGTCCCCTTACCACTCAGCACAGAGGGTATTTATCAGCTGTTCTTAGCTTATTCATTGGGGAAAATAATTGGATCGATATCCATAAAATCATTTAACAAGTTCAGTTAGATATCAATGATCTGTCTTCATCCATGATTTCCATACGTCTAGTTTATGGACCAAATAGCCAGAAAATTGTCCTTCCCTCTCAGACATTCTTCTTTTCAAACTCCCTTTCTTATACAGTCATAAGATGTCTCAGAGCAGAGTCAGCCGATGTCTATTTTAACATGCCAATACAAGGTCCATTCCATGTTTGGGGGTTTTAATTTGACTTGTGGGTACAAGAAGATAGGTTCCCAGGTAGCAGGAACAAATGGGTCCCTAAACAAGGTAAGGCAGTGCCCTTGATGTACTGATCTGTGATTAGGCAGTTCTAGAAAGCAGCAAGGAGAGGAAGCTTTCAAGTTCATGGAAGCGGTGAACCTGCATCAGGAGCCCAGGCTCTGGGGAGGGGGGGGGAGGGAAGGAAAAGGATGAGGATTTCTAAATGTTCAGCCTGCACAGCACCCTTTCAATGAGATTTTTCTCCCAGGCTTGGTGTGACAGACTCTCACCTCTAGTGACAGAAAAACAGCTTTGCAGTGCCTGGTACACACAGAGTTCTGATGGGTTTTCTGTTAGGACTAGAATTTGATCTAAAGGTGTTGTAACAACATGTTTGACATATTTTTCTTCACCTTCACCTTATCTCATCCTCACCTAGCTACTGGCTCAACAGTTTCCTGAACCTTCCTCTCTGGCTAACAGCTTCCATCTTGATTTTTCCCTACAGGTAAAATGTGTGCAGACCCTCTGTCAAAGGATACTTTAAACCATCACAGTTCAGGGGGAAAGCTTTACTCTCTGTCTTGGGGAGACAGAGAAATGGGGTTGGGTGGGTAAAGGAGAATGATTCCCAATTTCCTGGATGTTGTGGATAAGAATATTTTATTAGATTCTAAAAACTAGGAGCAGTGAGAAACTTAGAAAACACAAGAAAAAATGTCAATCCCATTAAGTTGTAAAGATGGTCAACTAAGAGAAAGTCAGCTATACAAAAATGCAAACCTCAGTTTTTCATTTGTGTCTTACATCAGCTGATTCTTACTTTCCAAGGATTTTTTCTCAAAGCTCCCAGGATCTCACCGAAGAGAATCCCACTTAGCAAAGGTCAAACCCATCAACGAAGGTCAAACTGGTGGCCTCTACTGCAGAATTCTTTTGTCAAAATTTCAAGCAGAGATTAGATAACAGCATGTATCATAACCTAAAAGCAAGAAATCAAAATGTAAGTAAAATAAATTCCTATTTATCAAGAACCAAAGTTATCTGAAACAAGAGTTCTCAGATGACTTTTGCTGAACAGCGCCATGATAAATGAGGCCCAGACACCACAATATCCTTATGGGCATGATGACTCACCCAAGAAACACATAAATCATGGTCAGATTTGTCTGTGTGGTGTGAATGTTATTAAGGCCTTTGAACACTTTTTGGAAATGAAGTGACTCATTTAAGGCTTATTAATCAACTTCATCAGAGATCCCCATTTCCTAATCACTCAGGAAGGTGGGGAATCATACAAGAAAAGGTGCTGATGGCTCTTTCTATATGATCACAAAACCCTACCCTCAATCTGTTCAGTCATCCGTCTAAAGAGCAAATCTTTATGGATGCCTACACTGAATAGTGTAACTCAGTGCTGACTGAAATCCCCCAACTCAGCCTACGCATCCTCTGACTCAGCTGTTCTTTTCTTTGCCTTTGTTTCTAGTCACCTCCTCTAATCACTGTGACAGAAGTTGTGAAATAAATGTATGCCCTGTTCCCCTCCCTCCAACCCCTCAGATCTCTCATAGGTGTGTAGATTTACTATTAAATGCCTGAGCCTGGGATATTTCCTCAAATGTTCAACTTCCTGTGTGAAATATTAGAGGCTTTAATGAAACAAAGTATGCATTTATGCTCTGGCTCTTAAAAAGCCATGTTTTTACAATGATTTCATGCTCAGAACCAAAGGCAGACATCACCTCATTGGACTGTCACATGGATTTCACATTCTCACCCTCTGGTGTCCCTCAACCTGTCACTAAATCCTCTTCCTGAACAAGGCTGTTTAGATGTTACAATACATGTCAGGGTTTTTTTCAAAACTAAACTTACCAGAGAATCTCCTGTTCCCTTCATAATTCCTCAAATTGGGAAAAAGAACTCATTACACTTGAAATTTGCAATAATAGGATTACTTTCTAAGCAACTACACACTACCCATTTAACCCTAAGGATGGGAAATCCAGCCAAACACCCGTTTTGCACAGTATGTTATTTTAACTTCTTCAGCAGAGCTGTTAAGTAAGTGTAACTGTACCAGTGTTTACACACTCGCAAGCCTGGCCTGTACTTTAAAAAACGTATCTGGAGAAGTGTGTTTTTAGTTCTTCTCCCCATTTTTTAACTGGGCTTTTTGCTTTGTTTTTGTTAAGTTGTGTGAGTTCTTTGTGGATCTTTGTTATCAGACAAGTGTTATCTTTGTTATCATTTGTATGGAGGGCAAGAATTTTCTCCCAGTTGGTTGGGTTTCATTTTGTTTTATTTTTCATTTTTGTTTTTGCTTTTTACTTTGATGTAGTACCAGATGTTTGTTTTCCTTCATTTTTTGCCAGCTGTAGATGAAATATGGGATGGTCTCACTTATATGAGGGATTTAGGAAAAACAAACAGACTAACAGACAAGAAAAATATAAAACTGCCAAAAATATAGAACTGAAACATAGAGAGGGAGAGAGACGGGAAGGAGAAAGAAAATGAGGGAGTGCCCAAAAGACTGAGATCATTCATAGGTGTTAAGGTGATGGAAGAACTTCAGGGTACACAATATTGTTATATATATGTGCATGCAAGCAATAAAAAAAAAATGGAAAATAAAACAAAATAAAAATAAATAAAATAAAATTTTTTTAAATGGAAAAAAAATGTTATCTGGAATCTCCTATTTATAACAACTGGTGCTTCCACCCTTTAAATGATGACATTTTAATTTTTTTCCTTTGAAATCTCACTGAAAAATATCCCCTATTCCTTTGCCCTATCAGGCACTTATCCGCATGTGCTGCCTTTGCTCTGTGTCTTTAAATTAATCTATCTCCCCTCTCCTGCCCTTCCCCAAATTCTTAATGCAAGTTAACTTTGAGAAATCGGTCAAGTTATTTTAAGGAACTTTAAGGCATTATTTAAGGCCTAAGTGTTAGCACATGGTAAATAAATCACAACGATGAATATAGAAAAGCAATTAAATTACAGCTGAACCCACTGCCCCCAAGTGAGGGGAAGTCCCTGGCCACCAAAGGGACTTGGGGGTTGGCTACAGGGAGCAGTTTGCTCAGTGATGTTTTCTGTTTTTAGCTTGCTCAGGTCTGTTTTGCCAATACACGGTAACGCAACTCTATTTAATAATGGTTTGTATTGATGTGTCTCTGATTCTGGATTGAATAACTCCACTGCACTGGATTTAGAATAATTTGAAGAATTCCCTGTGGGTGGGTCAGGTATGTTCCGATATTATTTCAGCCATTTCTCTGACTTTGATGTGAAACACTTAATAATGGCTTATAATGCTCTTGGGAAATGTGGTTTCCCCTGATTCCCAAAGACAGAAAACAAGGCTCACCATTGGGAAGTCTTCTCTAGCATCACACAAGAATCCTAGGATCCATAATGAAGGTTAGAATTTGACATAACTAATTTCTGGTTTTTAAATCTTGCTAGGAGAACATGCTCCCTCCCTTTGGGCCAATAAGTCATATTAACCCAGCTATTGATGTTGCTATTCCAATCAAATCATAAAGGTCACTTTTCATAATGGGAAAAGGACACATTTGCATATATCACTCGCAGCCCATTGTCCCTTGAACACTGCCAGGAGCTAGACAAAGACTTCCTCAAACAGGCTAATCACAGGGGACTTAAGAATCCTTATTTATCTTGATGGACCTGAATGTGTGACCCGTGTCACAGTATGAAAATACGACTGTCAGCTTAAGACAGTTTTCTGTTATTGTAAATGCCACAGGAAGGGTTTGTATATGTGATGTGTGCTTTGGAAAACTATAACTTACTAATAATTTCTACTGATGATAATTGACTTAATTTTTCCTGTTGTCTTCTCTATACTTTCTAATTAAAAAGAGCAGGGGGTGTGGGGGGAACAGAATGACTTGTGTTGGCATAAATTTGTGCGAAAAGTATAAAAAATACATTTGGGTTGTTGGGAACTGCATGACTGGGTTGGGTTTTTCAGCAGCTTATCCTTGTTGGCAGAAAGCAACTCCTGATACTTGAGAAGATAAATGTCATTGAAAAACACTACAAACTTCTCTTTTCTGCATTGCCTGTGATGAATTGAAGGGTCTGTGTCCTTCTCCACTGCCCTCAACCTTTGGCCCCTGAAGGTGTCCATCTTTCCCCAAGCTCCTCTCGCTCAGCTTCATTCTAACATCTATTTCCTACCCTTCTCCAGGCCCTGTGTTACACTTCAGATCTGGAAAAGAACTGGATTGGCTCCTGGCACTGGAAACTTTTCTTCATGAATGCTTTTTATATGGTTCTGGCAAGCACATGTAATACCAGTGGAGAGATAAATTCTGCTGGAGAGAGAAATTCTGCTGGCGAGAGAAAATAAAACCTTAACATAGCTGTAATGGCCCTGAGTGGTGTTTTACATGTTATGCTTGCTCAAGATTTATGTTAAAATCAACCTTGGCAAAAGAGGTTTTTAAAAAGTCTATTAAGCTGCCAAATTTAAACAGCTCTTTCTTTACAATCCAGTGACAGTTGATTTAACAACCTAAACGACCTGGTACAAACTGGCATTTCCCTCCAGTCAAAGATCTGTAAGCCTGGTCTAACTTCATCAAGCAATTTTTCATTTACTTTACAAATGTCTGCATCCTTTATCCTACTCTGCCTTCCTCTCTTCTGGCTTCTACTTTCATTCTTATTCTTATATTCTTTTTTTGTCCAAACTGGAGAGAGGCCCAAGGGAAGTGACACTTATTAACCAAAAGTCTTTGGAATTAAGTTGAAGACAAAGTACTGAAATGTCCTTTCTTCACCCTAAGGCCCCTTGCTGACATCTCTGCTGCCAAATTTACAAATTTGGTCAGTGATCACACCCCATGACCACAAGCCCCTTGTGCTGATAGTTGAGTGGTTTCTTCCTGAGTTAGCCTGTTGTCGCTGTTCATGCACACGCACATCCCAGAGCAGCTCACTAGGACACCACGCCCTCCGTGGGATAGTCAGGTCTCTTAAATGCAGTGCTTTGCATCTACTCCACCACTCAGGACTTTCTGTAGACCTGGAAATGGAGACACCTTCGCCTATGCACAAGGCAGTGTTTAGACCTCCCTCTAACTCCTTTTGCTAAATTAATTTACCTGGAGACTTATTCTTTTTCCAATCTCTGGCTCTGACAATTGCTGAAATTACTTTCCCCACATGAAACTCTTTTCACATGGCTTAGAATATACTTAACTAGAACCAGGACTATGACTCTAACAAGCTGATGTAACAACTAGGATTGTTTTCTCTATTTTGCTTTAATGTATTCATCATGCAGAGGCCACCTGCTTCCATGAAGGAGCTGAGGTAGCAGGCAAGGTGGGTAGGTAATGTGTTTTCATGCTGATGTGGTACCTTGGATGCCCAGCACGTGAGGAGAGGCTACAAGTTAGAGGGAAAATACAGCGAATCCCATTCAAGGAGAAAGCAGGTGAGCCAGCTGTTTTCCATTCAGAGTAAGGACAGATGAGAAATGATTAAGCATAGGTAGCAAGGTCATGAAAGAAGGTCTACTTGCCAGGAAATAGGGCCAGGCCTTGAGAGCCTCTAGTTGGTTCCCTAGTAGGGTCAAAAGGAATCATCTCCCATGCCCCAGCAGATTCCTAAGCATCCCCTTGAATTGACAGTGTCTTACAGCATCTTAGATTTGCTGAAGCAGTTTCTGAACACACTAGTGATGATCAGCAGACTAAAAGCAGCACAGGAGTGCTGACCCACAGCTCTGCCTCCCTCCCCCACACCAGCTGTGTGCCATTCCCTGCTGTCCGAACAAACCATGAAGCCCACCTTATCAGGGGTCTTCACAAATGATGTCACATGCAGGATCCTCGAGCTGGCATTTCCTACTGTGAATTGCGAAGAACATTAGACGTTCCCAAGAATGTGGCAATTTGAAGAGAAAGACTGTGTCCCTTGAGGACAGGTCAAAAATGCAGCAGTGCAGGGCATACTTTCTTTCACAACAACCCCTTCCCACACTCATCCCCCAAGTCCTGTGCCCAACCCCAGTGGCCCACCTCACTTGTAGCACAGAGCCTGTGAGGTGACAGGCAGAATTTCACACAGGTGCTGCACTCAAGGGCTCAATGACTGCCCATGAAGAACAGCTTGGGTGGTTAACTCCTACGTTATTAGACGCCCACCAGCAATCATATTTCCCAGGTGTCTAGGAATTCCTACGTGTCTGGTGAATTCTAAATCACTGTGCCAATGTTAACTTTTCAGTACAAATTGACTTGCCACACAATCCATTGATTCTTTGGTGATGTGGCCAAGACAAAAAGCCAGCCAGTCTGGAAAACCACACATCAGAAACAGACTTAGGGTATCTGTGGATGTCCTGAGAAAATAGGTGTGAGGAGTGGAGATCATGTTGACTGCCAAAGGTCTGGGGGTACATAGGAGCCAGAAAGCTAGTGTTGGTTCATGCAAACATCAAAGACCCCCCCCCTTTTCTTCATATGGTTTTTAGAATATTTTCCTAACAGTACTTTGCTACTCTGTTAAAAATAATTCTGCCCCCACGTTTCTTTAGCACCTGGTCTATAAGACAAACTTCAGTCACCTCCATTAAGCATTCTACGGCCAGCCTCACCATCAGTTCTAGGAGCTTAAAAAGAGAACTTTGGAGACCTCTGCATCATCTTCATAGGATTTTTAATAATGAATAAGGGAAGCTAGTAAGCAGGGAAATAGCAACATGAGCCCTCCTTCCCCGAGGGCTATGCTGCCCCTTTATGCCCTCCTGCCTAGGGCTCGGTGAACCCAATGACACATATGCCCACTTACACCCATGCTCTTTGGGCCCAGGTGTGTACCATCATGGGGAGCGTGCAATACCATAGGTGCTGGTCACAGAGGCTGGTGGCAGAAGGGTGTGAAAAACAACTCATTTACCCTACAGGAGGGAATTAGGTCATGAGGGGGAAGTCCTCAATGACAGGGTTAGCACTCTCGTCAGACACCCCAGAATGACCCTTCAGTGTTTCTACTATATGAGATACAGTAAGAAGACAACCACATAATTCCAGGCATGGAGCTCTGACCAGATACAGAACCTGTAAACATCCTCATCTTGGACAAACAGAACTGCGAGGAATAAACTTGTGGTTCATAAGTCACCCAGCTGGTGGTGTTTTCTTATAACCACCCATGCTGACCAGGACACTTACTGGGCAGGGACTATGCCAGGAACTGCAGTCAGACAGCAAGGAAAACAAGGTTCTGTCTTCATGCAAAATGCATTATGTCATGATTTGCACACTGCCTTGGAAAAAGTAGTTCATCATTAACAAAAGTTGGATCATATTTAAATCGTTCATTTAGCAACTGAGGTGTCACATTTGTACAGTAATCTGGGTTGTACTAGGTCTTAGAGTTGAAATGATTTAATCAATAGAATATTCTGCTGGGACTTTGGGTAAACAACATGGGCAGAAACACATGAACTTTCCAGAACTTTTCCCTTCTCTTTGTGACTCAACTTTCTTTCAGTGCATGTACTGGAATTCCCCATAGCTAACTAGGTAATACAACTCTTAGAAATCTCTCCAGATCCCAGAGTAATCTCGAGTCCTCCTACTTTGGGCTCACTATGACAGTCCTCCTACTTTGGGCTCACTATGACAGTTGTGATGATGGTGGTGGTGATGGTGCTGTGATACCAACCTGGCTAGTCAGTGAGAACCGACAGTGTTATTCGGTGCTTCTAGGTAAATCTGTAAGTTTTAGAGAAGTGATAATCATGGGGCTTTGAGTTATTGGATTAGGAGAAATCATTTTGTACATTCTCAAGAGTCTCACGTATCCTTGGCTTCATGGCATGAACCATATTGAAATTTTACATTATATGGGTGTGGTTATTTAATTAACATCTACTACCTGTTAGACTGTAAGAGTCATGAGGGTGGATTCCATATTTGTTTTATCTCACAACTTTATCCCCTGACCTAACATAGTGCTTGGAACATAGCAAGAACAGAGATGGTGAAGGTGTGAAGGGGTGTGGTAAGAGGGGTGGGGGCAGAATGAGGAGGGACAGGAAACAGGAGAGAAACAAAGAGTCTGACCCCACAACTATACACTAGTGCAAGTTCCCACCTAAAACAGTTTGTTCTGTGTCCACTGTGCTAAGCTGAAGCTGTTTCTCAGGGTTCCTTCCCAGTATTGTTCAAGGTGAGATTTGGCCAGGAAGAATTTGTTCTCCAGTTGGAAGACAATCATGACCGTCTTAAGGTCAGTGTTGAACACCTGGTGTCCCTTGATCTGGCTCCCCTTGTCAGTGTGGAGTAGCCTGGCCTGCAACTCCCACCAGATTTCCTGCTTCAGTTTCTGAATCCAGAACTGGGTGTGTATGCTGCTACAATGCAAAGGGTGCCATCTTGTTCTAAAGGCCTCCCTCAGTTCCAGCTTGCAACAAGGCTGGGCACGGTGGCTGGTGCTTGTAAGCTTCAGCCTATGAAGTGGCCAGGGCTAGGGATCACGGTTCGAGTCCCACCTGGGTCCCATAGCAAGACCTAGTTCCAAAAAATAGCTGGGCATGGTGGCGCGCGCCTATAATCCCAGCTACCTAGGACGCTGAGGCTGGGATTGCTTGAGTCTGTGGTACCCTGGGCAACGAGAACCTGCAGTTCCAGAGGCAAAAAGAGCGAGACCTAGTCTCAAAAAAAAAAAAAGAAAATGCAGGTTCCAGTTTGTCCTTGTAGACTCCAATTAGTTCTTTACAATTTGCATCCAGATCTTCTTCCCAACTTTTTTTTTTTTTTTCAAGACTAGGTTTCGCTATTTTTGCCTGTGGAACTGCAGGCTCACATTGCCCGGGGTACCACAGACTCAAACAATCCCCAGCCTCAGCTTCCTGGGTAGCTGGGATTACAGGTGTGTGCCACCATGCCCAGCTATTTTTTTTTTTTGGAACTAGGTCTCGCTATGTAGCCCTGGGCAGGACTCGAACCACAATCCCTGGTCCCAGCTGTGCTCCTTAGTCTGTTGCTTACAGGCACATGCCACCGTGCCCGGCTTCTTCCCAACTACTGACCCTCCTGACCTGAAGTCATTTCAGGATCACCTCAGCACAGAGGCAGCAGTGACATTCAATTACCTAATACCTATAACAAATCCCTGATCCAAGTCGTTCTAACATCGCTGCTTCCTGGAGAGTTTCCAGTCACACCATCAGAATAGTTTTTGCCCTTACGCTTCTCTTCTTTTTTGCCCTTAAGGACTAAGGGCATTCTGGCATTATAATCAATAGTACTATCTACCAATTACTCAGTGCCAAACTGAGAAATGTCATGGTAAGCATTCAAGTCTAGATCTTTCTGTCTCTGGTACTATCTTCTTTCATTTTTTCAGTAGGTGGAAATTTCTTGCTTTGCTTTCTTTTTTATTTTTTTTAATTGAAGTAGCATTGTATTATATAAGTTTCAGGTGAACATCATTATAAATCAATACCTGCACAGACAACATATAGTTTACCATTAAGACTCTAAATATAGTCTTCTGGTGCCAAGCTTTCTTTTGCATGAGTCCGGTTTTATTCCCAGAGTGGGGTTTTGTCCCTCTTGGGTTTCACTCATAGGTAGTAGTAACTTCATGTTTGATTTGAGCAGGAAAAACAAAGCATAACATGTTTATGTTTAGCAAGTAGGGCTGCTCAGAGATAGCAGGTGCCATTCTTTCAGCAATAAAATATCAATATTGCATTCTATTTGCATGTGATTTTTTAAAGTGCAAGATGCCATGAATTGACAACTCAGTGAGGTTGATTTTCTGGAAGTGAATTCAAGGAACTCTTCCAAAACCATGGACACCTGTCTCCCTTGTGACAGGGGCAGGCCTGTCCCCCTACAGTCTTCTTAGAAACAAAACTTCTGTGGACTTCATATTACCTCTCTAGCACCTAACAGCACCTGGCAAATAGTCAGTGCCTAATGAATGTGTAACCAGTTCATTTATTCTATGAGTAAAACATCTCTCTTACCTCTATCAGTTACTCTATCAGTGTGACAATTCTTAATTCCCAATTACATTAATCAAATAGTGATACACTGAGTAGCCAGGACCAGATCGAGGAAATCTTTATGACAAAGAAATGGCTTGGCTCTATGCTATCTTACTCATATGTGAGCAAACCACAGTTTATATGAAATGATGAATCAGTCATTTCACATGTATTTTACTTCCCATAAAAGACTCTCAGACACTCCTTTTCAGAGGGGAATCTATATTACTTTAAAATACCCCTACATTTGAAGGGAAACTTTTGTACAGTCAAATGACTAATGGTTCTCTAAGATCTCAGTCTCCTCCCAGTCTTTCGGGCTGGACTGGGGGTAGATGCTGTGTGTCAGAGAGCAATCTGTTTCCAAAAAGACACATGGTTCTCTGACAGGCTCTGTTATCCAGCTGTCAGTGACAGGTTTGTTAAGGAAGTTAAACTGTGACTCTCCATGCTTCCTTGCCATTTGGAATTTGACAGTGAATTTGCTAATTTATTTTCCATATAAAACATTTATCTGGTCTTTATGAACTGTGGACTTTATTTCTATCATACCATTCTCTTTGGGGGATTAACAAACTGACAGTGACTTTCAGTACAGCCTTTCCAGCTGCCAGAATCTTGTTTTTCTCAGAGAACTTAGCATGCCATGAAACTATACAGCCCCTTATATCTCTGCGATTGCTTAAAAACAATAGTGGTGTTTGTACATCAGCAAATAGTAGGAAAGTATCATATGACAGGGACCAGTGAGGACACAAAAGTATACAAGAGAGGTCCTGCCTTGGTTGTGAAGAGGAAAGTAGTTCAGAACCAGAATGTGGTAAAAGATATAGGTGACTGCTTGAAATTCCAAGATGGGAGAGAGCAACATGGCCCAAGTGATCAGAGAAGTCTTCCTGGAGGAGGCAGATCAGAAGTACTAAAGTCCTGGAAGCTGCAAAATATTGGAGACCAGTAGGGACTGATGACTACAGACAGAACAGCACTGCCATTAAAATTTTAAACAAAGTAGTGATGGTTTTGTAAATAAATAGAAACAATAGGGAAGAATAACATGATCTACAAAGTAGATCATAGCCCCACTGAAACTGACAATTAAGGTCACAAGAATGATGTTAGTTCACATACTTTCTCATGACTTTCTCAGTTTCAACCCTCTAATCTTTATTCTGTTCCCAGTATCTTTTGAAGGAGAACTTGTCAGGGACCTAAATGATTCCAGGCCCAAACTTAGAGTTAGGTCAAGTAGGGCTGACCTTGGCTCCACTGTTTCTTGTTTGAGAGATAAACCACATAATCACTAAGCTCACCTTCCTGATGTTTAAAATGAGGTCAATACCAACCTGGACAATTATTCAGAAGATTAAAAAAAATGTCTGCAGAGTCCTTAGCACAGAGCTCAACGTATGATCCAAGCACAAATAAATGGCAGCCGTGCTGGCAAGAGTTGATTCATCTGATTTAGTAAGTTCAGAGTGACAGCAGATGTCTTGCAGCGGGACAGGCGTGTAATAACTGTCTGCTGAATGAGTGAATTAATTAAACGAAGTTCCTTCCACTTCATTTAAAAACTACTATTAAAGCAATATGGTGCTCACTTTATGTTACAGTGACACTTGAGCATTATCGTTTTGAAGAAAATGTGACAGAAAATGCTCTTATCTATTTAATCTCAGAGAAAATGAATGAGTTGTGCTGACCCCTACAAAAACTGCCAGGAACTTCAGGTGAGATCTTCCAGGCACAAGGAGCTAAAATGTAATCAAGAAAGTAATTTTGAAAAGTGTAAATAATACATTTGTTTAAAATAACTTGTCTTTCTGACTACAAGGGAAGATGCACTACTCACAGAGGAAACCCTTTCATCTCCTTTTTCTCAGGAAAGGGCTTGCATGACACTTCTATATGCGTATTGAGCTGTTTAAAGAGACATTTCAAGCCCCGAGCACACCATCAGTTGGTCAGCACATTTTGGAACAACAGAAATGCATGCAAAAATCTCAAAATAGGGGCAGGAAGGCAAAAGAGCAATAGAGACCACATCATACCTAAGAAAGGGAGAAAAAGGGAGAAAGTAGGCACACATTGGCAGAAATACCTGTTTCAGAACTGATTTCTTGGTGTTCTGGATTCTTCATGGGTCAAATGAACATCATGGTTCAAGTATGTACTGTTTCCTGAAGCTACAGTACTTTGGATAACTGTGCAGTATCGTAAAACACAGCCTATTCCCACTCACTAGTATTTCTTTGAGTTGGCCTCCAGTCCCTATAAAGCCCTTCAGAGGTTCTAAAAGTATAAAACCCTTTTTTGCTGGCAGAACTTTGATAAAAGTTGATGATCTCCAAGAGAGAAGAGAGGCCTCTGAGTCCAGCAACTTTCCTGGAGAGAGTAGGCGCTGTTTGTAAACCTAACTTATTTTTATTGAGCTAAGATTTATTCTACAAGTGCACATTTGCAGCAAAGAAACTTTCACAATGACCAGAGATACATGTTCTCCAACAGTCAAAAGGGAAAAGAGAATTGCCTGACTTGACACAAGAGCTGATTCTCCTGTGGCACCAGCTCTGGCTGAGGCCCAGCAGTCGATGAGACTAGTCTAGGGTGAGACCTTGATGACTTGGGGATGGTCTGTGGGGTGGGAGCAGGAACTTGGTTGATCACATCCAACCACATCATTTCTTTCTCTGCCTGATAGGTGTGTTTCTGCCTTGGTAACCCCCTGTAAGCAGATTGGAAAAATAAAATAAAAATGTCTATGAATCAGCAGTAGAATTTTTAGTGTATGTGTGTGCTTTAAGGTGAACAGTCAGAGATGACACTTTAAATAAGGCAATGATAACCCTGATGTATGTGTTATTTCCACCTCAGGAAATGTTTTCTTTCCTCGCTATAATCTTTAGAATTAGGGGAGGACAGTCACATGTACTTCCCAGAGGCTGTCAGACTCTGTAGTAAAGATGACAGAAAATGTTTCTTTTCTATTTTGGGAAATACAGGAAGAGGAAAGTGAAGAATGAGTCCAAGTTAATAGCATAAGCTGTCTTTTCAGATCACTCAAGCAAGCTGACCCCAGAGAATTATCCTTTCTATTCTCTTTTTTTTTTTTTTTTTTTTTTTTTGAGACTAGGTCTTGCTGTTTTTGCCTGTGGAATCACAGGCTCACATTGCCAGGGGTACCACAGACTCAAACCATCCCCAACCTCAGCTTCCCAGGTAGCTGGTATTACAGGCACGCGCCACCATGCCCAGCTATTTTTTTTGGAACTAGGTCTTGCTATGTGCCCCTGGCGGAACTCAAACTGCAATCCCTGGCCCCAGCCTCAGCTTCGTAGGCTGCCGCTTACAGGAATGCACCACCATGCCTGGCCCCTATCCTTCCTATTCTTTACTTTAAAATGTTTTTACAGCTAAAAAATAAAGCTAGAGGTGTCAATGCCAGTTTCTCTTAAAATAAATGTAAGTTACTATTTTTAAAGAAAAACATAAAGGTGAGGTAAGCTGGTTTTAGTTACATGAGGCTATTTAAGTGTCTCTGACTTGAATGATAGAAAATGGCAGAAATATGTTCCCTGTTCAACCCAAGTTTGAACTTGACTGTTGGAGTTAAGGTAGTTCACCCTACATAATTTCAAACGATCAACTTCAATTAACTTTGATAAATATTACTGAATAATTAAGCTACTACAGGCAATGCTACAAAACTGATCATTAGAATCATGAAGTTTTTTTTTAAGTGATCTAAAAAGTTATGAGGCCAACCACAAACCAGGACAATATTTTAATCAACTATGAAAGATGAGAATTATTTTATATAAGACATAAATAGAGCACACAAATTCAAAAGGAAAATATCAACACCAGCAAATACATGGGTAAAGTATATTAACCACAATTTAAGAGGAAAGACAAATTAGCAAACATCTGAAAACTAGATGTGTCCATGTATAATTTAAAAAATACACATAGGGACAACTACCAGATGTGATTGTCCACTAGCCCCAGTAGCATCTTGTTAAAATAACAACATCCAAGTTTATCAAAGTGAAGATGAGACTTTTCTTAATGCCTAGAAGGGTTATATGTTGTTGCCACTCTTTCAAAAAATAAGATGTTGGGGAAGAGAATGAGTTATATGAATTTCCTCTGGAAGTTGAGCAATAAAGGACTCAAGGTCAGGTATGACTGAGGCACCACGCACAGGGCAACCTGTGGTGATTTGGGCACTTCCTGTGTCTGCCGTCACCCCTCTCCCCTCCTTTGTTTCCAAGTCTGTAAAATAAATTAATAAAACCTACCTTCTAGGGCTACTATAAGCCTGAAGTGAAATATAATAGACTTTTTTGACTGCCTAACATAACTATCAGGTACAGATTAAGGGCTAACTATGTAGAAGAATTCATTATCATAATCAATTAAAGATCAAAAAAATAAATCCAAACAACTTATTTTTTTTCTTTTCAGAGGCAGAGCTTTATACACTCCGGTAAAACAGAAAAATGATTCGCATAGTCACTCAGTAAGTTTAATTAAATCAGTTATGTTTGTATAATAATATATTAAAATATAAAGAGATTATCTCTTGTTGAAATCACTCAGGTGAAAGTACTATTCAAAAATAAAAGTGTTTGTATAAAGCATTACTTTATTACTGTTTTACAACTATTTATAAATTAAAGAGTATTAAAATCAGATTACACCAAAATAATTCTTCACTTTAACAACTATTAAGCATTAAAATGAGTCAAATGCATTTTGTAGAGAAGGAAAACAAAACTAAGTCACATTCCTGACTAATCGTTTATATCTACTTACTTAAAAATATTTCCACCTTATGAGATTGTCTGTCTACCATCCATGTAATTCTAGCACTTTGGAAGCTAACTCATTCTGACATGTAGACTATTCGAAAGATGCAAAGGGAAATCTTGATGTTCCTTTTACAGATATGATGTTTTTTGTAGCTATACCATAACATTTTTGTCTAATTGATCTTTTTTTAGTTTTACTTGTAAGCAAAAGTACCAGAATAATGGTGCAATTTTTATTAAGCAGTGAGTATTCTGAGAATATTACTAGTTATTTAACCAATCCCCCTGGATTTAGTTTCTTAATCCTAAAAAAGAGTTGATATATGGATAAATCAGGATTATTTGGGAAATAAATAAGAAAACATATATAAAGCCTAACACACAGAGCTAATAATTTTCCTTTTCTTTCCCAATTCCACCTACTCAGTTTTTGAGAGAATGACATCTTAAATCTGTCAATAGGAAAAAATAAATAATTTTTTTTGAAAAATAAAGTATTCTAAAAACAGAATGTTGCAACTAACAATAGGTTTGGAAGATTGGGGGAATCCACACATGTCTAAAAATACCTTAGGCTGGGCACGGTGGTTTGTGCTTGTAAGCTTCAGCCTATGAAGCGGCCGGGGCTAGGGATCGCAGTTCCAGTCCCGCCTGGGGCCCGTAGCGAGACCTAGTTCCAAAAAAAATAGCTGGGTGTGGTGGCGCGCGCCTGTAATCCCAGCTACCTGGGAGGCTGAGGCTGGGGATGGCTTGAGTCTGTGGTACCCCGGGCAACGAGAGCCTGCGGTTCCACAGGCAAAAATAGCAAGACCTAGTCTCAAAAAATAAATAAATAAATAAAAATAAAAAAATAAAAAATAAAAATACCTTAAATGATAGCAAGGCTTTTACTAATTACCGGAAATGACAACAGATTGGGAGTCACAGTTGTCTATGGAAACCTTTAACAGACTTAAATAAAAAACTGTTTATATATTAATCTAGTCACTCCCTCTCATTCGTTCTCTCTTATTTTCAGTGCATTGTTTTACTTTCGGTTTCATATTGCTCACCTCTAGTTTCTCTGACTTTTCACATTGATTTCAGTGGGGTTTATCCCTGTTGCTGTTCTCATTCCTCTGATTTAAGGCAAAGATAAATAAGAAAGCAGTGCAATGAAAAGACACTCTACAGCTTGAGGCAAAGGGAAATGTTAGTAACACTGTTTAAATTTTAATTTTGCATTAGTTGACATCATAGATTTTTGTGTTAACCTTTCTCTTCCAAAATGTTGCATTAAAGTACTTATTGATGACTTACCTGTCTGACACTCCCTCCATACCACACCCTAGTCCCAGTCCTGTGAAAAAGAGGTCAGAAAGTGAGAAGTCTTCCCAGCAGAGCAATGGAGGCACCAAAAGCTGTGTAATCACACACACTTCACTAGACTTGTCTATGCATAGGCAGAAAGCTACATGTGGCTGTGTGACTTTCTGTCTTGCCAAAGACAGAATACAAAAAAATGGAAGCGGGGAGAGGAAGGAAGGACACCTGTCATTCCTTTAGCACACATTCCCTTTCTGGAGAAATTGCTCTGACACCCTGGATTCAGTCTCTTGTCTGAAGAGCAGCAGGGATTATTAGAACAGGAGAGGCAGAAAGGTTTCAACCTATAGTATGGTTGACCCATGGATATAAGAGTCTCCAAACTGTGATGGGTGGAAGAGCAGGATAAGAATTTGGGAAAAAGCAGGTCGAAATGTGAGCAAATAGTACAAATTATAATGGAGTGAGGTTCCTCTAAGACTGTGTTCTGGGAAGACAGCCCCGTTCGTCCTGAAGTCTGCTTGTTCACATTGTCCTTACAGGGTCACAGCAAGTCGCTGGATTCTGGGAGGAGGGGGGTTGTGTTAGGCTGACCGAGCCTGCAATCTTTAACAAAGACCCTAGCCTTTTCACAATTAGAGATAAGGCCCAAGCACAAAGAGAAAACATCTAGAATGAGAGCATTGAGTGAAAATGCTTTGTAGACTGTAAAAACAGACTGTGTAATAGGGAGCATTGTTATTGACCTATGCCACATCAAATGTTGGATTGACAGGCAATTAGTACTTTCTTTATACAGTTCATCCCATCAGATTCAGAGCTGTGCAAGACAGTCAGGTTACAAGGGGAACGAATGTCAACAAATAGTTCCATCTTTAAACACTCACCACCTTCTTTGGCGTATGACCACAGGAATCTCAACTCTGATATGTTGCTGGGAAAGGAAGGAGGAGAGAAGCTTAATGTGTTCTTGCACAGAGAGTGAACTTGCATGCCAAATGAAGCCATCTGGCATGAAGGAATGCAGTGTGGTGAAACCAGCTTCACCTGTTTGGTGCCACCGCTAGCTAACTCCTAAGTGAAGGGAATTTAGCCTGAGTCAGCTACTTCACAGACTGTTGAAGAATGCCTTATACCTCACTTTACTATCCAATAGAGTTGCCTTGGGGTGAAAATGAGTCAATATGTGTCAAGTGCTTAGCACAGTGCCAGGTAACCGACAGTAGGTGCTCAGAAATGTCAGCTAGTATTTCCAATCACACTCATGATTTGGTGAACAGCAGCTGAGCACTAATTTCCATATATTTTTTATAAGCAGTTCACAAAGTTCTTCAAGTCCTCAAATACTTTTTAGTTCCAGTCCTGCTTTAAAAGAGCTCATCTCTTCTGATATACCTCATTCCAATATCTTCCATGTCACCAAAATGAAAGCATGAGCACTTCTAAGTAGCAAATATGAAAATCCAAGCAAAAAAATAGACACATTCAATTCTTTAAGATCCCAACATCATTTTCTTAAGATTTCACACGATAAGAGGTGTTGGCTCAAATTGCTTTTCATCATCCTGAATGGGGGGGGGCGTGTCTGAGTGTGTCTATGCTATATAAAATTCAGGAGGCATTTCAGGTTTAAGATGGTTGAATGTCTAGTGCTAATAAATGTCACACCCTGCAGTTTCAAAGAAGGAGAAAAAGCTGTCTCAGCCCATGGTCTGCGTTGTTAATCAAGGCCAGCTGCTTGGGCCTGTGTCCTGTGAGTCAGGCAGGGGTGGAGGGGAGGGAAGAAGAGAAGCAGGAGGACCCATAACCACAGGGAAATCCCTGTCCTGCTGCAAGCTTTGTAAAGAGGGCCCCCAGCTCACTCAAGTAATGGCCTCCAGCTGGAAGACTTGTCCTGTGAAAGGCCTGGCTCCCACTTGTGTCTTTGGCCTGTTACTTGTCCTGCACCAGGTTCCTTGTTTGGCACCTACTAATCTCTCTGCAGCCCTGTATGCCTCCTACCAGAAAGAGCAGATAAGCAATGTCAATCTCCGGCTAGGGTCTACTACTCTACCAACTTAAAGCGACAGCTGTGGGTGCAAGTGCCCAAGGCCACACTCACAGAATTCCCATTCTCTCCATGTGGCCCTGGACCCAGTTATTTAACTACACCAGGTTTCAGTTTCTTCATCGGTAAGTGCAGATAGTAAGGAGTTCTTGTAAGGAAGTAACACGAATTTTGTCAGCTCTGAAGTCTTTCAAAAATGGAAGGTGTTATGTTGTGAGTCTTGTCACAGCTCCAGGTGTTGAGGGAAGATCACTCAACAGAGCTCTTGTTTGGTCCGGTCTGGCACCTTGAGGCCAGACTCAGCCAGCTGGTGACAGACACAGCAGCTCTCAGGCCCTGTCCTAGTATTGCATCATCTGGGGAGGAACGGGGGTGAGGCTGAGCTAGCAATATTCAAAAACAGCTTTCAGACTGTTGCTGCCAGGGAAAACTTGGAGGGTTTCAGAGAGACAAGCTGATACATGACTCTGATCTTTATCAAGCTATAAAGGTTAACAAAAAATACAAATTTTCAAGTGTATTGCATGGGGGGGGGGAGGGAGAGAGACAGAGACAGAGTGATAGAGACAGAGAGAGAGAAAAATTCCAAGACTGTTAATAGCAAAGAACAATTTCTAAATGCCGTCTCAGTCTTGTGAAACACAAGTTTCCAAAACAATCCAAGAATACTCCCACTCGCAGATTCTAGATGCCTTCCTGTGCTATGAGGGGCAGGGGCCTTTTTGGCTGCCCATGTCCTACCACCATCTAAAACTACCCACTAGCACAGAAAGAAAAGTGGAATAGAACATGCTTCATGCAGACTCTAGGCCTAATTTTTTTTTTTTTTTTTGAGACTAGGTCTCGCTATTTTTGCCCATGGAACCGTAGGCTCTCGTTGCCCAGGGTACCACAGACTCAAGCACTCCCCAGCCTCAGCTTCCCAGGTAGCTGGGATGACAGGTGTGTACCACCACGCCCAGCTATTGTTTTGGAACTAGGTCTCACTATGGGCCCCAGGCGGGACTGGAACCGCGATCCCTAGCCCTGGTCACTTCATAGGCTGAAGCTTACAGGCACGAGTCACTGTGCCTGGCCCGTTAGGCCTAATTCTTAAACACACACTTCAAGTTAAACTTTTCTTTAGAGTAGGTCACCCCCACATTTTTTTTTTCATGTAACTCTGAGTCGTTTAAAATGTATTTCTGCTCGGTACAGGAATAATAATGAATAAAATCATTTCTGTTCAAATGCCCACTACTGCCACCTCCATCTGTCTTATTCCCTTTATCACTTCCTCCCTGACCTCTCATAGTTTACTTTCCCAAATGCATGACCTAGGTGCCAGTGGGAATACCCAGGTCAGAGCTGATGTAACCTCCTAACCATCCAAATGGGTGCCCCCAATTCTGAGCCCGAGTTAACCATTCCCTGACAGAAACTGAAGTCCAGTCAGTTTTACCAGGAACTGTGATCAGGTCAGCCAAAAAAGCTAATCCTACTGAAGAGAACTGTCCATAATTCATGAAACTACAGTCCAAGTTATCAGACCTCTCAGGTAGTTTTCTTTCTGTCGTGGGCAGTTAACATTCATAAAACTTGGTGACCACCAGTCTGACAATGAACACCCTGAGCTATAGATCACATGGGTCTCCGTGGCAGGTCTTTGTTTTAAGTGGAAAAACAGTGGGTACTAATTTAACTGCTTATAGACTTTTACCTCATTCTTTTTTTCACAATAAACTTTCCTATGGATGCATTTTAATGAGAATGTATCAAGTGAACATTAACATGCTAAATGATCACAATAAATCTCTAGGGATGAACAGCATCTCTCTGCCTCGGGCCGTTGCTGACACACAAGTAGATCAGAAATATGAGGCCAAGAAATAATAATTTAACAGTTCCTCTTGACCTACTGCGGTGCTTTATTAATGCAAGCAATCAAGTCGGTGCAGAGTTGGTGGTGTCCTGCCCACTAGGTTCCCAGCATCCTACAAAGCCGCCCTCACTACCTGCACCCACGTCTGGGGCTTGAGGAGAGGCTTCTTTTCCGTTCTGCATGCCTTAGTACTCTGGCACCATCGCCCAGGGGGGTTATGAAGGCCTGGGATGGACAAGGGGCTCCCTTAACAGTGCTGGACCAGCGGGGTGCTGCGCCTAAATTCCAGCACACAGCTTCAGCATCTTGCGAAGAGAAAAGGCAGCAAATGGCAGTAACTCACAAGCCCTACTCCCAACTCGAACAGAGTGCTGAACCCCTAACTGAGCAGATGCCTTTCAGCAGCCCCGCACCCATTTATACAGCAGGTGCCCTAGGGGCTTGGGGGAAGGTTGGCTTTCTGGCAGGATGGTGGGGTAGAGGGGTTCCCAGACTTAGTGAGGCACCCGACCTGCAGAAGAGAGTCCCCCCACCCCCGCCTGCAAAAAGGTGGATGCCCTGGGCTTGCTTTCCTGCCCACCCAGGTACAGCTGGGCCGAGGCCCATCTGTGTCCCCAGGCCTCACCCTGAGCTGGGTCTTCGAAGATGACTTCCGGTGAAGCCCAGAGCGAATTTCATCCCCTTCAGAGACTACCTCTATTTGCAACCGCCCTTGGATGATTGCTTTTATACCGTGAGGTCTGTGGCGGGAACAGGGGGTAGAGGAGGTGACCCCTAGCAGCTTGTAGGGAAAGAGGAGACCAGAGGCGGCCAGGGATGCT